>VDFB02045409.1:0-21510 GCA_007258455.2 Sequoia sempervirens | reverse complement strand
CTCGATTTAAATTTAACATTCCCTCCCGACTGCCAGTTACCTCCAGTGATTTCGAGAAAATCATTTTTACATCGATTTGAAGTTATCTCGACTGCGTTTCAAAATGGCACTTTTAATTAATTAAAATTTTAATTTAATCGCCATTTTAATTTATTTCTTTCAACGCATTTAAAAATTCGACATCAATTGTCAAAATTGGCTAGGCAAAATTTTATTTTCCGTCCGTAATTAACTTCCGAAACAAATTCCCCTTGTTAAATCGTCCGAAATTTTAAAATTGCATGGGTCAAAATCGAAGGGGGAATTTAATATTAGACTTAGGAAAATAATTAAATCGATTAATTAAATTAATTTCTCCGTCTTGCTAAGAGAAATTTTAATTTCTTCCGAATGACTTTCGATTTAATTGTGCTGAGAAAATTCCAAGTGCCATTGAAGTCAAAATTTGAAATTTAAAATTTCCATCTTTTTAAACGCCTTTTAATTTTATTTGCTTTTTGAAAATAAACGCCCCCTTTTAATTTATTTCAAGATTAAACGCCTTTTGATTTTTTTATTTTTTTATTTTTGAATGCCTTTAATATTCAATCTTAGGCGTATATCATAGTTGGCACTTTCACCTTCAACGCCTTAGGCAAATTTTTCATGTTCACTCTTTCCTTGAAGTAGGGCGCATTCATGGTAGTCTCCAGGCGCATATCATAGTTTCTCTTTGAACACCCTTTTAATTCATCCCCTTGATTGATTTGTTTTAACTTTGAACGCCCTTTTATTTCAAGCTTGGGCGCAATCTGGAGAGGGGACATTTAAATCTAATGCCTTTTAAATTTTATTAATTTTTCTATCCAAGCTAGGCGCATTTGGGGCATGGAGTTTCCATTTAATGCCAGGCGCATTTAATCATGGTGCTTTTGATTTCAGAGGGGCGCAAATGGCATTCTTAAGTTTCAATTTCAACATCCCCAGGCGCAAATCCTATACTCTCCTTCTAGTTTCAATCTAGGCGCATTTTACATCAGCTTTTCATGACTTAGGCGTTTTCTTATCTGGGCGCAAAAGAGAGGGTTTACTTTCAGCTTGAGGCGCATCTATCATAGTCTACTTCTATTTCCAACACTTGCTGTGAACCCACCCTGGGCGCATATAAGGTAGCCTCCTTCCAGTTTCATGAAGGGGGCGCATTTAGCACCAGCAACTTTCAATTTTTGACTTAGACGTTTTTCATGTGTCCACCTGCTGGGGCGTATTTTGCATGCTTAACTTTCAGTTTTTGACAAAATCTCATCACTTTACTCCTCTTGTCTCCAGGGCGCATACAAGAGGTCAAGCATTCATCTTGGGGCGCATTTGATATGCAAAGCTTTCAGCTTTTGTTTTGGGCGCAAATGAGAGGTGGAGGTTTCAGTTTTAAACTTGGGCGCATATAGCACCATCAACTTTCACTTTTGCTTTGGGCGCATATAGCACCATCAACTTTCACTTTAGCCTTTGGGCGCATATAGCACCATCAACTTTTAATTTATCAAGAGGGGCGCATTTGGATGTCTTAGCTTCCATTTTGTGCTTGGGCGCATTTAAGACCTCCAACTTTCATTTTCAACATTAGACGTTGTCCTATTTCCTCCTTGAGCCAGGCGCATATTAGATGATGGGGTTTTGGGCGCATTTTGCATGTTGAGGTTTCAATTTCAAACACTTAGCCAATTTTGCCATCTCCGTGCCGCATTTAACACCTTCCACTTCAATTTGTGCCTTAGTGAAAACTTCAAGTTCTCCAGAGAAGGGCGCATATAGCTGGGTCTATGTTCATTTTAAGACAGTGAAATTTTCATCATTCTACAGAGGGGCGCATCCATGTACTGCACGTTAGGGCGATCTAGCATATCCAACTTTCATTTTTACCACTGGCTAAATCACCATCCAAGGTTTCATTTAACTCCAGCGCAGATTTTGTATCTTGAAGTTTCAATTTACTTGCCTTAGTCAAATTTCCAGTCCCTAGCCTCTCCTTCTCAAAGTCAGGCGCAAATCCACCCTTGAGGTTCCATTTTAGCACAATTTTACGCCTGTTGCCAGATTTGAGTTGACTTTCTGTGGTCAACTCTAATTCACCGTGACTTTCTATTTTTAGAAAGTTCCTGAAATTTCGCGCCGTTGACTGAATTCTGACTCCTGAAAGCTCAATTTTTACCCTGTTCTGAACTTTGACTAACTTGTTCTATTAGCGCCTGATGTCTGTTTGTACCTGCTATTTTTAGCAGCCTGCTAAAAATAGAAACTGCTCAGAAAGTCTTCAGACTTTGCGTATTGAATGCCCGAAACATGGTGATTGCCGTCGGATGCTGATCCTGCGTGACTGTCGGGTTCCGCCCTTGATTTTAGGAAACCCTAATTAACCTGCTAAAAATAGCACTTATCAGATTCTTGATTCTTTGTAACTCTGTTTGCTTTGGAATTTGCGCCAAAGGCTCCTCATCACGTGCTTGACCTGTATTTGATGAGATTTGGTGCTGACCTGCCAATCATAGCTGCTGCTGAGGTGACTTACTATTTATAGTAAGTGTCTGTTTCTGAGATCGCTTTAGCTCCGTTTGCTTTGAAATTTGGACAGTGTGCCCTTCGGTAGTGAACTTGCCTATGTACGCTGACGCCGAGATCAGCTTTCTATTTATAGCCCCCGCCCAAAATGCCTTACTAAAAATAGCAGGTTCTCTGATTGCCTTCAAATTTTGCCAGCAGACTTTCGAAAGGATGCCGATCGTGATGGGTACTTCAGTTTTGAACATTTTGACCTCTGACTCCTCGTTTTTAGCGCTGAAGCTCGAAACCCTAATTTTGTGCATGTTGCTTAGATGAGCTCCGTTTGACGTCGTTTCAGTTGCATGAGGATCAGCTTGCATTTCTGAGCGTTGAGCTGCTGCTCAAGTGACACCTGCTAAAAATAGAAAGCGGCCCGAAAAGTGATCAACCGGCTGTCGGATGATCTTGCATGTCATACTGCTCGAAAAATCTTGAAAAACCCAGAAAAACCCAGAAAAATCTTCAACATGCATGCACCGCTAAAAATAGTAAAGCCCGGTAAAGTGATCGGGCCCATTTGCATGTTACATCATTGGCGGCTCTTGGAAAACCCGTAAAGAAAATGCCGACATGCGTTGAAAATATCCGCGATGTAAACTCCTCGATATCGGCCTCCGGGTCACGTCGGTAAATCATCATCTTGTTTTTGCATATCATATCGTCAGCTAAGGTCTCAAACCCAAGGAATCTTCGGACATGCATCGTAAATCGTGAATATTCGGTCCTTGAAATCAGACTAGTTGTAATTGCTAAAAATAGCAAGTTGTCCGTTTCTGCTCAAAATTTGCCAAAAGTGAACTTGGAGTGCTCGGAATACAATGAAGTTATCCAAATGTGAAAATCTTAAGAAAATCAACCCTAAACTGACACTTACTAAAAATAGAAAGATGGCAAAATTCAGTGAAAATTTAGGGGATGCTTGCTGAAAACATGGTAATAACTCTGCAAGGCTCAAAAGCTGACAAACCAACTCAATTTGATCTCAATATGACCTAAAAACGTGAAACCCTAAAATCTTACGCCCAAGCTTGCTGACGGGAATGTCCCCAGAAAATCAGAAAGCGGAACAGAAGCAGAACGAGAGAGAGAAAGACAAAAAGCAAAGCCAAAAGACCAAAATGGAGCAAAAATTTATGGGTCCCCATTTTAGATGGGGCGATGTGTGAAAAGGTCACAACACTCAAGATCTTTGGATGTGGTCAATAACATTCACATCTACCCGATATTGAAGCATAATTTAGGAAATTGCATTGCATTCAGGGAGAAGTTAGTAAAGATACTACCATTCTGGCTTGAGAACTCCCTTGGGAAGGATAAGAAGAAGGCCTTCGACAAGTAAATTTCGAGATCTTGACGCTTCATTTATTAGAACCTCCTAAGAAGAAGGCAAAGAAACAGTTCACTTTGATAGGAATCCTGATGGTGAGATAGTTATGAAGACTGCATTGCCCCCAGAAGGCAAGAATAGGGATGAGGTGAATATGGAAGATTTCGTCATGGTCAAGGCTAATCTTGGTAGAAATACCATGCATGCGGATTTGAGTCTTTTCAGAGTTGTGTCCGAAAATCTTCAGGAAAGAGTACTCAAGGAGGGAGAAGACAAGTCAGCCCTCAAGGCTGAAAATTAGCAGCTCAGGCTTTCATTTCTAATCTTGTCCATGGTTCTTCACAGACAACCCAGTTGCTGCCCCAGGTTTTAGAGACACCAACTGATCATCAGCAGTTGAGACAGCTGGTCATTTGTGGGAAAGAAACTCAGGAGTGGATCGAGAGTTTCATTGTCAGAGGAAGGGAGATCTTGGCACATATGTTCTAGTTGAGAGAGAACGCTCATGAACTTCGTCAAGGCATCCAAGGATTTGAACAAACACTGGCTGAAGTAAAACCGAGGCATGAGATCATCATTGCTGATTTAGACACAGCTTATGGTTCAGCAGTTTCAAAAGAACTTAAGAGACAAATCCTTGCTTGGAGAGAGCGTCATGTTTTCAAAGTTAAAACCTATGAGAGGATATCTGAGGAGTTCGTTGCCTATAGACAAAGGGTAATCAAAGCTCTTCTCTTCATCAGCGAGTTCGTCATAGAAATTCCTTCTCAGTACAGTCTTGAAGATGGTTCCTACGTTGGGCTTGATGAAGTGCAAACTCAGTTCCAAAATGTTGTTCGCAGTTGCAATCCAGTTGGCGGAAGGATAGGTCACATTTCGATGATGTCAACAAAGTTCGAGAAAGCGGCCAATGAGGTCGAAGATTTTCTGAGATTTGTTGCAGATGCTGGAGATATTCTTGAAAAGCGGTGTTTTGCTTTGATGGCATAGATGCACCGAACCGGGACACAATTTCAAACTTCCTAGCGGATGTGATCGAGCTTTAAAGCAGCTTTCTTTCTCTCTTTCTTTCTATTCTTGGAATAATTCTTATCCATTCTTTGAGAAGAGAAAGAAAATAAAATATAATAGTTAGCGTTTCCCGCTTTTTTTGCTTTCTTAGGTGTTAGTTGTTATCTTCTTCTAAATTTAGTAATGTGCTTGCTTGCCGAAAGCAAAGCCCCGGATCGTGAAAGCAAGGAGATTTTGTGGGTTCCCACCGCTTTGTTCATAAATACCAAGAGCCTTTGCTCAATAGTTTTAACCGGCATAGTGAGAAATCAAAATGATGACCCTATTGTGCCTTCTATTTGTTACTCAAGTATTGTCTAATTGTGTTGTGATAGCAAATTGTTGAGCCTTTTAGCCAACAAGGAGTTAGTGTGATTATCGCTTCTATCAGGTAAGAATAAGATTGCAAGCCTTAGCCAAAAATTTCGTCTAAGGTGCTTAGAAGGAACTTTGGTTCCAGAATTTGAGTAATAAAATCACAGCCTCCTTTGCTCTGGTCAAATCTCGTGATTCGCTATTTGTGTTCTACTTTATGATCTAGACTGCACTTTACATTGAAGTGTGTAGATGTTTGTTGAATAGAGTTTATCAAAGCATTTGTTATGATTCCAAACCTTGTTAATTTCTAGCTTCTCTTGCTCCGCTATTACTTGAGAGGTTAGGAACGTCTTTAATTTAAGTTAGTCGTAGTTGAACTTCTTATATCAAAAAATCTCAGCTGCGGCGCTTGTGTTTAATAAACCTTTGTCGCTCTAAGCTAATCAAAAAAGATAGGCACCTTAGTTTTAGTTTACTTTCTTTCAAACACCATCAACAAGAGGGAGCTTCCTCCTAATTGAAGAGCAGCTTATCTCGCGGCATAGCTGTCCGCTTTCAAACTGCGATTCCGTAGGTGCTAATTTAAACGCCTAACACCGGCTAAGATATAAGATATCCAACTGAAGAGCAGAGGCTTCCTTTTATAAGCTTGAGAGGAATCTTCTAGAAACATCAAGAAGATGCCCTAATTTTCAAATTTGAATTAATCTTTTTTCCCTCCATGGATGGCGTCCCTTTTCCTCAAAGCAATATTTGACTTTTATTAATTTAAAAAAATCATCTTTTCTCTTAAGTTGACGTCCCTTTTCCAAGCTTGATTTTTTGACCTTAGAAAAATATAACATTACCTCCTAATGAGGCGTCCACCCTTCAAGTCCCCCTTTTTAAAAACAACTTAAAGTTGTAATGTTAGGCCAAGGGGTCATAATATTAAAATATAACTTTAGCCACTTAAATAATTAAATATTCATCAACAATTTCACCACAAAGCCCAAAATCCAAATTACTCCACTAAACTGCTAGAAGAGGAAAGTCTGTTGAATTGATGCCAACTGGACTGCTGCCAAAAATAGAATTTACTAAAAATAGTAAATTCAGAAAGTTCCTCGGATCAAAGTGCATGCGATACCATTGCGAAGTTTTCTGAAAACCCAAAAAGAATCCGCAATCCAAAATCCCAAACTCCCAGATGTAGCCATCATAACTTACTAAAAATAGTAAATCCGGAAAGGTTGCCTGACGCAATTGCATGTCATACCTCTACGAAGCTCTCTGAAAACCCAGAAGGAATCCAGAATCCAAACAGCCAAACTCCAACATGCAAACCCTTGAATCTTCAAAAGAACCCACCAAACAGCCAGAAACCCTAATTCTGCCACTGACTAGCCGACAGCACACCGGGGATAGGCCATCAATCACTGAAAAGTGTAGTGCTAAAAATGGGTAATGCATTACATGTGCCCACTAGTAGCCCTCCTCGAGGCAAAGAAGCAACAAACCTTGTTGGATACACATCCGCATGATGAAAAACTAAATACCGATCCTGCAAGCACTCACCCACCAACAACTGAGTCGGGCACTTGTAGCCACTAGTTCCATCTACTGAAGATGGTAACTCTCCATCCCAAAATGGATGATACACACTCTGAGCCGGTCTACACTGATGCGTCAACAAATCCTCCAGGTGTGGACTAAAGGAGAAGTGATGAGTACTCCTCACTATGCAGTCGCGGTAGAATGCTCCAACCTCTGTCGATGGCTCGTCAGTAACATCATTGGAATCAAAAGATAGCTCGTTCCTTTGATCTTGTAAATTACACCTGTGTGATTCATGAATTGACAATCCTTGCACATAAACTGAATTGGGATCATCAAAATGATCAAAAGTCTCCTCAACATTTGTTGATACAAGAATTTAGGGAGCTCAAAACCCTCATTGATTTCATATGGGGCCCTTTCTTCCTGCGCATGTCCCACAACATGATCATCTTGCAACTCTACCTCATAAAGTGGGTTAACATAGGACATATCAACTGTTGTCTCAAAGGTGGATTATCAAAAATATGGGAGTTACTTTCAGCATGTTGTTTAGGCCCATCACCCTCGTGTTCTAACTTTTCTTCATCTTCAAAAGGACTCAAGTGCTCTTCCCCTACAACTGCCTTAGAAATTTCAACTTCATCATCAGCAAGTGGATCTTCTAAGGTCTGATTTTTGCTCTCCAAGGGATCAGCTGTATGCTGGTCGTTAACTGCTAAGAATTCATTGTAAAGGCTTCTAGATACCTCACTTGTAGAGACCTCATGTTCTGACTCAGATTCTTCATAATTTCTTTGCTGGTGGGAAGTTTTGGATTCTAAATCCTCATAGGGTGCCCACATTATTCTATTCGCCTTGCCCTTAGGTCTCAAAAGGAAATCATGGTTTTCATCGTAAGACCCTTTGCAATAGAAACACAATTTCTTCTTTTTGTTTTGTGATGTGGACCTGAAGATGGATGTCACATACCTTGCTGCTCTGTCTAAGGTAGTAGGGTTTGACAACAATTTATTTATGTCTTCCAACTCTTTTAAGCTTTGTTTAAGATTCTTCATATTCTTGTCCCACTGCTTCTGAGAAATAGCCATGTTCAACTGAAACTTCCGAACTGCAGTTGAAACTTACCCAACAGGTTGGCAGAAACCACTCGATACCACTGTAGTGTTCCACACTCCGCTGATTTGTTTTCACTGTGATTGTAGGTCTGATTTGTGTTTGTTTTTGGTATTTGTTTGTTGTGTTTTGTGTTTTTGAGTTTTGTGCCAATGATACTAATGA
The DNA here is from genome assembly GCA_007258455.2 of Sequoia sempervirens. NCBI lineage: Eukaryota > Viridiplantae > Streptophyta > Pinopsida > Cupressales > Cupressaceae > Sequoia > Sequoia sempervirens. The sequence goes on along the minus strand of VDFB02045409.1, from coordinate 13,418 downwards.
TTTTAACAAGTATATGCATACAAAGGAACTCAAAATAAACTAAAACTACTATGATAACTTGAGTAGACTCAATTTGATAGTCTAGAAGCTTTCTTCATTACATAAGTGAGTACATAAGATGGATAGCTTACATTCGTTTCAAAACAAGATACAATTTACTCCATAGATTTACTTACAGCCAAAACAACACAGTGAATAGTGTTTGCTACAGTACCCGTCCTCAATAAAATGCTCACAAAGGCTGAAGTATGAATTTCTCCCACCAAGTTTCTGATTGGAGGTCTTCTAGGGTGAAGGGCACCCACTTTGGATGAGAAAGCAGCCACTAAAGGGAGGCGTTTTATTTCCTTTGGCTGTCACAAACCCTCAAACATGGCGGTTGGCTGTAGATGTAGAAATCAGCTCCCAAATCTGCAAAAAAAATGCAAGCAACACCTTCTAGATGCAAATGGAGTCTCTAGCAGCAACAACCCTTTCAAAAGATGACTTCAATCACTTGCAAACAGCAAAATATGGCTCCAATGATGCATCCAAATTCTGATCTGCAACTTTAAGGTGGTCTTTCACACCCTCAAGAAGCTTGAAAACGAAGAACAAAGCCCCACCATGTTTACCCACTGCTGAAACAAGGAAACCCTAGTCTCCCTCTTCCACAATCTCCAACTCACAAAGCTCAAGCAACAAAATAACTCAATAACATGAGGGGGTCGAACTTCTCCTCTTTCTTTTATGATTTCACATTGAAATCGCTATTCATTAAAATGGCACTATTCACTTAAGTTATGTTCTTTTTTCACTTTAGTAATGAATAGTAACTGGAAAATATAAAGTGACCCCTTTAAATAATAGACACATGGTCCCTAAGCCAAAGAAGGTGAAACAAAAGGTGGAGATCATAATTTTAAGCACAATTATCACGCCAAATGCACAAATTCACCCCGTCACCATACTCTAGATATCAATATTGCAAATTCACAACCAAGTGCCCGTTCAAGTGACCCTCTATCCAGAACCATTACCCTACAAGGGTTGATGTTATAGGCTAATCCACCATATCTGATGCTCGTGAAAGAATGGGGACATTACAAAAGATCAATTGTATAAAAACATTGAAATACTTAAGTGAGTGTATGCTCACATTTTTCTAGAGTTTTTACCCACAAGGGGTTTCTCTAGGGTATCTTAGTTTCTCTATATGATGTTTAACTCTCTTATTTTTGTTCTTTGTACTAGTTAATTTGTTCTTAATTTATAGTTAATTCTAGCACTCTTTTTCTAAAATTTATATCACTAAATTGGTGACTGTGTGTGGAATATCTGCCCTAGTTTACGGATTGTAAATGTACACAATAGTTTCTTTTCCAAATAAATAAATCCTTAAATTTCTTTATTGCTTGAACTAGTGCATATTTGTTAGCATTTTAATTTGCACCTTTTAGTGTGACATAAAAAGGAACAAATGTGCTGTACAAGTGTTCTTTGAATTAGAAGGGGAAGCTCCTTGTAAACAAAAACTAACATAAATTGAAGAACATGTACTTGTTATTTACAAGCCATACAATATTTATTGGGGTGATTCATAATCATACTCAAAGAAACTAAAGGTGTGTCTTTTTGGATTCACCTTGAACAGAAGATTGACATGCTCTTCAACTCAAGGCAATTTTTTTTTAATACTTTTTGACTAAATGAAAACCCTACGACTACTACATGCTTACGCTATTAAGCTAAAAGTAGAGATTGAGCAATGAAAGCACACATAAAATTTGTATAAGTTTATGCAACACAATTGTTGGCAAATTGAAAGGAAAACAATGCATACAAAGTTATGATGATTATACTTCTCTAAACTTTGCAATACAAATCTTTCAATGTTTAAAAAAAAATTCAATTTACCTAATCTTTACAAGCAAACAAGATATTACAAGTTAACATGGGAATTGAATATAAAGCCTCAAGAGCCAACTTAATCATTACTGCAATGCAAAACCCTCAATAATAATTAAGTGATGTTTGGCTTATAAAATCACATAAGGCATAGAATACCTCAACGAAAATTTAAAAAACAATTAGGCATGAAAATTACTATTAAGAAATTAAGTGTAAAATGACATTTAGAAGGTTTACAAAGCTATTGCATGAAAATAAATTGAAGAAATTAATTTCTACATCAACTCTAGCTACTGACTTCTTGCATGACATGCAAGTTTTATTATAAACTCCTATCCTTTAATTATAAAACTAAACTCTAGTGATCTCTAGTTAAACAATTGCTAGAAATTATTACAAACTAACACTTCGAGTCACATCTCCTGCATGACATGCAATCCAAAAATAGACCCTTAAAAACAGATATCTAAAAATTGCACGTTGGGATAAAAATAAAAATCACTAAATATAGCAATGGTTGTAAATAGTGCCAGCTAAAAATAGACTTTTCAAAATATGTTCTCCTTGAAAACTATGACGGCTAGAAATAGACTTTTGGGATAGGTGGTTCTGGATGATTTTAACAAAACTTTTCCCCTTTGTTGATCATGGCGGGATTTAGTAAATCCTCTGAAGCACTCTAAAATTTTGACATTCTTTTGATGTTTTCAATCTGAAAGCCTTCATTTGTTAACCTTGCATCAAACGCCAGCTCTTGTTATCGATGTGAACTTCATAACAACTCTCCTCCCTGACCTTTGACAAAAATCAAATCATGAACCTTGAAACTCTTTAAATGAAGAGTAGAGGAAATGATAACTAATCACTATTTGCCTTCAAAACTGTACCTTTACAATGACGATTTGTTCCCTATGAACGTCCTGACCCTGCTGATATTATTTTGCTGTAAGAGATTTAATTGCTGAAAGTTTATCAAATGAAACTGCCCTACTGATGACTACGATGTGAACTTCATAACAACTCTCCTCCGTGACCTTCGACAAAAATCAAATCATGAACCTTGAAACTCTTTAAATGAAGAGTAGAGGAAATGATAACTAATCACTATTTGCCTTCAAAACTGTACCTTTACAATGACGATTTATTCCCTATGAACGTCCTGACCCTGCTGATATTATTTTGCTGTAAGAGATTTAATTGCTGAAAGTTTATCAAATGAAACTGCCCTACTTATGACTACCTCATATTTAGCTCTATTTCTATTTGGCATTTTGCTGAGAATTTTTATGCTATCGCAACTTGCTTAGAATTAGATTTTTTCTATGATTCACAATGAAGACTTTATTGAATCACTTCAAAATAGACACTCAATTTAAAAAAAAAGAATACCTCTACTAACTTTGTTCCAATTTGCTAATAAGACTTGATCTTAACATAGATGTCTCGCTTTATTAATAGCTGATTCCACTTAATTTTCAAAAGATCTAGATAGGTATCAACTTATTAATTGACTAATCTTTTCATTCTTGGTCAACAGCTTGGTATGATAAGGTCTATTAATAACACTCACACTTCCTTTGATCTTAGTTTAGTCAGCCTTCTTGCCAAGTGTATGCTCTTGAATAGCTTTTAGCAATTCAAATTTGTCTTTGAATTTCCTCATATAAAGGGGCATGCCTCACCATAACATTCTTTCCATACTAAACTTCCCTAATGTAAGTGCACGCCTATGAATAGATGTAGGATTTGAATTTGGAAATTAGGTATTTCAATATAATGATACACCACTTTGAATTGAATTTTGCACTTAGAAGTTTATGTATAGAGGTGTGAGCTAATACCCAAGTGTGCACTTATAGCTTGATCACTAAGTTTGTTTTAAATACAAAATTTATCACTTGTGAGGCATGTGCACTTGAATTTGGTGTGTGCTTATGGATGTGGCCTTCAAAATAATTCAAGGTTGTTTGACATCTCTTTACAAACTGCACACTTTTGAACTAGATGTAGATTCATACTATAGGCCCTTACCTTTAATTTGCAATTGGCTTCACCCCATGATTAGGATCACCTTGTAATCACGTGTGCCCTTGTTCCTATTGTACACACCTTCAAATAGGCCTTTCTTTGATGCAATCTCCTTTTTTGTGAGCGTGCCCCTTTGAATGCTATTCTTGACTTTGATTCTGCTCATAAACACCCACATCATCAAACAACGTTGATTTTAATCTTTTACTTTGCTAACCTTTCATCTAGGGTGCACTTTATATAGGGAAATCACCTTTCTAAATGCACCTTTGTGCATAAAAAATTGTGTTGAATAGTTTCACATAATTGTGCACCTGAACACATCAATTTCCAATTTGAAATTAAAAAATGGAATACCCTTAAGTGAAGGAAACACTTATACAAGCAAAAGTTTACCTTGGTGTTTGATTGAAGTGTGCCCTTGTATGCACAGTTCTTAAAGTTCTTTACAGAAGGACACTTTTGACTCTACACACAGCAATTTTGCCACTTTGAATGGCCCTTTCTCAAAAGTGCACACCATACAAAACAATCATGATTTCTAGTTTGTCATATCCTTGTACAACTGTACACTTGTATTCATAGTTCTCCTATTGATGTTGAAAGCTTGTAATGTCCTCAATCGGACAACTCTAGTTAATGGATGATTTATCAAACATTTGCAAGCTGAAACAATAATCAAATGAACAATGTAAATGGCAAACCCTGGCTGATCAGCAATAATATGATATAGCAAGCCCTTGTAAATCAAACTTACACTTCCAAACAACAATTTCAAACCCTCATAATGTTGAAATACATCCTCAAATGCAACATAAACAACAAATTTGAATTTTATGTGTCAAATATATCAAATATGACTATTTATTTATTGCTGATTTCTTATGGACAGTGATATCATTTACCAGTATTTATATGAAACCCTTATATGCTGAAATTAACCAAATATGAAAGTAGAATTGGATAATGAGTTGTTGGATAAATCATGATAACAGCAATAAACATGGAAATTCCAAACATAGAAACCCCAGATCTAACCTTTATTTAATTGTAATAGCTGAACCAAATACCAACGCTGATATGCTGAATTGGAAAACTATTTGTAAGAACCGTTCTTCTCCCTGAGACAATTTCTTTGCAACTGCTGGTCTAATTTTTGGTGTTTTGTTGTTTTGTTGTTTTTTTGTATTTTTTGATAATGATGCCAGGAATATAAAGAAATGCAATAAACTATACTAAGGCGTATAAATGAAATTCTGAAACTAAGGCTGCAACAAGCTACAAATTTCAAATCAGATTCATCAAAAACTTTGCAAATACATTCAATCATACCCAGAGTCCATAGCTCTCTAATTACAGGTCTGAAATCTCTGATCAGCATACATAAACCTCATAGATAGCAACACCTAGCTTCAGAAATTGAGTTCTCCCACTTGGAAAGGATAATAGATGAATGCCATGATGAAAACGCCCAAACACAAACAAGAATGAAGCCAAAAGATGGATCGCTTGAGCCTCTGGTTTCACACGCCCAGCCAAGCATGATCTGTACGGCCTGTCTAGGGCAGAATGGTACGGCCTGAGAGATGTAGGTGTACGGCCTAGCAATTGAAAGGTCTTCAATTAATACAAACAGCAACAAATGTAATTCTGATTCCTCAATGTTTATCCTTCAAACCCTTTCATAACTTCATCATTTTGCTCAATGGGACTACCGTTTTGCAGCCACCTGTAAGAGCTACCTTTACGAGATATTGCACACACTCAGGAAGCTTGAATCTATGAGAGACTTCGTTGTCAAAGACCAAAAAATATGCAGAAACCCTGGTTTCTCTTCTTCCACAGAAAATTCTTCAAAAAGCATAAGTATTGAATGAATGAGTAATAAAATTTCATTGCTTTTATATCCTCCTCAAAAAGCACGATTCCCAAAAAGCTTTTTCATCATTAAAAATATATTTTAAAATGTGCTTTTGTTGTACTTTATAATATCTCACACTTGGGCGCATAAACCAATGTGCTTTTTAATTTGACTTTTAATATCATTAATGCCCCCTTTATAATATAAAGTCAAATAATCATTATGATGCACTTTTAAATAATTAATTATTAAAGCTTAACTTTAATAATAATTAAAATTATATATCTTTCACAAATACTCATCATTTTGCTATTCCGTCTGAACTAGGAGGTCAATCATTGCATCCACTATGCATCCAGGTGTCCTTCTAAAAATAGTAGCACTGGACTCCATTAACTAGGTGACTTACTATAAATAGTAAGTGTGCACAATTGAGTCCCAAATCACTCCCAAAGGTCAATCTTGAATGATATCAAACTTTGGAGAAGAAGACATCTTGATATCTGCCACACAATCTCCATTAGCCTACGAGGGTTAGATAATAGGCTAAACCATCAGGAAATTGAAATGAGCTAAAAAGGGGACATTACACTGTTTTACAAAATTTCAAAGTGACAAATATCCACTCACAAGATGACCTAAAATATTTGAATAATTCATTGATTGCATGACTGAAAAAGACATCAAATGCAGATGGTACAGCTGACAAAACCCCTAAAATGGTACAATGATCTGTCCAAGGCAACCATTAGACCTGCACCATTGTATGAATGGCTGAAAACAGCAATATGGTGGCTGGAAACAATGATAATTAGTGTTGTGCAACAACATAAAACCTTGAAACACCTTGACAACAACAAATGAAAATGTCTTGGAGAGATATCAAATGATTTTCTTGCAAATACTAATTGGTCCAAACTAAAATTTTCAATAAATCACTATAGAAGCACTGTAGCAACATTGTAGTAGGCTAGTAGCAACATGTAAACTTGAAAAATTGGCCTAAAATGCTGATTTGATGATGTAGTACAATTTTCTTGCAAATATGAATTGAACAATCACAATCAATAAGTTTAAGTTCAAATGCGGTCCTTGAGTAGAATTGCCCCAAAGGATATAAGGGTTTTCATGCCCAAATCCAATTATGGAAAACCAAGAGGGTTTTTACCCTTTGGATCTTCAACACCAAGGGCTTTTGCCCTCTAGATCTCCATCACCAATGGTTTTTAGCCTTGAATGCTTAAATCTCCAAAATGGAAGGAATGGTGAAATGACAAAATTGGATATGGTATAAGTTTAGGCCATCTTTAGTCTTACTTGCAATAGGATAAATCTACTTTTGTTGATTGGGAGGGGATTCCTTAGAATTGAGTTGGGTCCAAGCCATTGATTGCTCGAGTGTTGTAACCTTTTTGATGGCTTCTTGGGGTTTTGGTTCTAAATGTTTTTTTTTTCTTTTCATGAAAATTCCTTGATCTTGCATTATGAAATTGTATAAATGGAAGCTGTCTTCTAATTTCTTGATCAAGTTTTGACTATGCGTCTATGCACTCATCAAAGTCATTTACTGCCATGTTTGGCTTTTCCTCTTCCTATGGCTGCTCATCTCTAGGTAAGTATGTGGGCTGTGTGATTCTCGGTGCTGATCCAAGAGGAGTTCTATTGTTATGTTCTAACCTTGAATGATTTGAATTACTACCTTCTCCTCCTTTAGTTTGTGTAAGCTTGAGGGAATTGATTGTATTATTTATATTCTGAAGCGTTTGAAGAAGCAATTGTGTTGTTTGTTCATTTTTTGCATATAAGCCTTCTGCTCATTCTTTCGTTCTTCCTTTTGATCAGCCATCTTATTCTCTCTAATTTGGTTGCTAGCCTTCTGTAATGCTGTCTCTATTCTTTTCTTTTCTCTCTCCAAGCCCCTTTGGTCTCTTTGGCTCCACTATATAACTAGATTTAGACCTACAAGCTGGCAAGGCTGCTGCTCTGATACCAATTGTAATGTCCTCTTTTAAATTTTCCTTGTTTTTCCTTAAATAAATAATCCTAATTCACAATAATAATTGCATAGTTGATTATAAATATTAATTTATCCTAAAAATTTCCCAAATAAATCAAAGATTGCTCACCAAACTTAAATTTCTCCAACACTCTCAAAACTTGCCTCAAATGGATTAAATGTTCTTGCCATGTTGCACTAACAATTAGAATATCATCTAGATACACTATCACACATGTATGTGCTAAATCTCTCAAAACATCATTCATTAATTTCATCAAAATAGTAGGTGCAATACACAAGCCAAAGGGAAGTAATAATCTTTCATAGAGACATTGCTTGGTCTTGAAAACAATGTTCTGTGTGAAATTGTTTATAACTAGATTTTAAAAATCCAACATAGTAAAATACCTTGCATGTTGAAGTTGGTAGAATTGAGCCATCTATCTATAGGAAAGGATAGTGGTTCTTAATGATGATCTTATTTGAAGACTTGTAGTCTATGCACTTCCTCCAAGAGCTATCTTTTGTCCTTTCCATGACTATGGGCGGGCCACATTGTGAAGTACTTGTGCAAATAACCCCTTGTGCTAACAATTCTTGGAGTTTTTTTGACTTCTGTATTTTCTAAAAGTGATTGCAAATATAATCCACTATTAGGCATAGGAGATTCCATAAGCAAATGAATATCATACCCTACTTCGCTTCTTGGTGGCAACCACTTGGGCTTATGAAAAATCCAGGGCATAGCATATTGTGATAAATCAGTTTGATTTTGATATTAGAAAAATCGCAGTTCATCAGGGAATGTTGGCGCAACACCTAGACACCAAATTGATTCGATTTTGTGAGCAAGTTTTGAGGAAGCACTTTCAGTTTATATGTCATATCGATTTCATCTTTTTGAAGGTGTCTCCATTGCTGGAAAAATTGCAGCTCATTTTGATATCATAGGCGTCATTCTTGGAGGTTGATATCTTTTGTCTAGTGCGACTTAGCTGGAGAAATTCGTGGCAGCTTATCATCTCCGGTGCATCACTTTGAGAGGAAAAATTCAGGTGTTAGGCGCAACACATAGTCTATTCAATTTGAGCTGGGAGGCATTGAAGAATTCACACTACATCAACATCATAGTCGCTACCATCTTGAGGAGTTCAATTCTAGGTTCTTTATTCATTTGCAGTTATATTAGTATATGCTTAGTCGTTGATCAACAGTCATATAATTCGCTGTCAGAACAACATTCTTGTAATGGTCTTTTCATATGATACAAATATCCAAATTTGCATTGTATTACAGTCATATCAGCTTGAGTCAAATTTGTCATTGGCTATTGTAAATCGTACCTATTTGAGGGCGATCAATTTGGAGTCTTTTCATATTTGCATGAATTTCAGTCATCTTCTTGCATTCAAAAATCAAAATAAATCTTGCATTGCATCTTCAAATTCATTTCAGTCATTAGTTAGAATCTTTGATGCATTTGAAATTGTTGGTGTAATTAAATGTGTTGTTCCTTGTCCTAGGTCATGATTACACCTTAGTTAAGTTTACTTAGGGACTACATAGGAGGTTGTCTGAGATTTTCCACCTTTGGTGGACTTGACATGTCATTACTTTATTATTTCCACCTTTTGTGGACACATCATGTGATTATCTCTCCACCTTTTGTGGGTGATCCACCTTTTGTGGTGATTATCACATTATCACCTTTCCACTTTAGGTGGAGTGATAGCTCTTCATAGTTGTCTCATGTCATAAGATTACAACATTTGTCATAATCTTATGCCCTTCTATGTTCTCACCTTGGCTATATAGCCAAGGGGTCCTTTATGTACATTTTCTCATTCCATCATATTTGCATTATTGGCATAATACAGTTTATTCTTGTCATCTTGTTTCTATCTCTCTTATGCTTGTGCTTTCTATTAGGCCTCTAGATCTTGGGTGGCTCCCTTCATAGCCAATTCTTACATGGTATTAGAGCTTTTGGAGTGCCTTTAGTCAGTCATTTGGAGAGATTCTTGGAGGGTTCCATTTTTGGCCTTGTATTGCAGGTGCATTTTGGGAGCTTGTTGCATCAAATATGACTCGCCATTGCATCCGGAGTGTCCGAGATAGTCAGATTTGCCTTTTGTTTCATCTTAGTTGGACATTGGAGGCCAAATCTGCAAAGGGTTGAAAATTGAAGGTGGTTGCCAGATCTAGGACCTAGCTACCACTTTGGAGCATTTTCAGCCGAAAAGGACATCGCCATCACATCCAGAAGGGCCAAAAACCCATAAATCGACTGCCAATTCGTCCAAATCCGAGCAAGTTGTCTGTCGAGGCAAAAAAAAAAAATTCAGGCCGAGCCGTACGGCCCAGCGATTATTGTGTCAGTACGAAAATATTTTTCAAATTTTTTTTTTTAATTTTTCTACGAAATTTATTTTGTAAAAAAAAAATCAATCAAAAATTATTTCTCGTAGTTTTTTAATTATCGTAAAGTTTTTATTATAAAAAAATAAAAATAAAATAAAAATAAAAAAATTTAAGCTCTAATTACAGATCGTACCGCAGAATCAAGCAGTGTAGCTGGCAAAGATCAGTCACAGGTATCCATCTAGGCTGACGCCCATGTAGCGCCATTGTGCAGGGGCCACGCTCTCGCCCCAATTCACAACCTCGTGGCTGGCTTTTGTAATGTCCCATTTCCAAGCCTGACATTTTCAGTGACCGTTAGCCTTTCCTTGGGAACCCGGAGGCTAGTCGGAAGTTAAAATTAGGGTTTCCTAATTTTGAGGAGGTTATTGCTCGAAGAGGATAGTTTTAATGGCAGATTCCTTCTGGGTTTTCAGAGGGCTTCGCGATGGTATGTTCGTCTCAGCATTCAGAGTACTTTTTGGAATTTACTATTTTTAGTAAATTCTATTTTTGGCAGTTTTCCAGATGAGTTCAGGTTGGTTGACTTTCGGTTTCAGAATGATCAGTTGACTTCTTCAGTTTTGGCTTCAGGGCGCTTTCGGAGAATTGAGCTAAGTCATTTAAATGAAAAAGTCACGTTTAAATGTTATAATTTAACGTTGACCCTTTTGGCTTAGGCTTAATGACTTAATGTTGTTTTAAAAAGTGGGTTTTATGGGTGGCGCCCTCATTAAGAAATAATTTTAATTATTTCTTAAGTCAAAGCAAGATTTAATGGGGCGCATATTCCAAAGTTTAATATTGAATTAAAATATCAGATTGGGAGACTTGAAGAGAAAGTACGCCCTCATGAGAAGATTAGAGTTTTGACCTAAAATCTGATTTTAGGGTTTCGTGAAGTCAAACAAAAAATTATAAAAAGGAGGCTTGTGCATCATTTTGGTGGATCTTGGAAAATACACTGTTATGCTGCCGGATTGGCTCTGGAATCGCTTCGAGGGATGAAGGCCTCCTAGCATCGGGCATCACTTCGTGTTTGAGAGACAACATCAAGTGGTGAAATTCAGTCTTTGTGAGTGCATCTTAGTTATTCATTGTGTTCAGTTCTTGCATTGTAAAATCTGTCTTTGGCATTTTATTGTTTCAGTTTATGGCATTAAATTATAGACAGCAGATTGCATGTTGAGTTCATAAATCAAAAAATAGCAAAAAGATCTTTGTGGGTGTTAGTCCATTGGTTGTGTTAGGTTTAGGCGCCACCATTCTCTAAGTTACAGATTTTTATGTGGAGTTTGCAATTTTTAAAGAGAAATCGAGTTCTTCAGCTAGGGCCGTACCTTTTTAAGCATTGGGAATTGTGCCTTAATCATTTGGAGTGTTTTAAGTCTGTTTCTTCATATCATCTTGAGCGCCATTGTGTTGGGAGTCTTATGGTTTAGGAATCACTTCATTTGAGCAAGGGAATAGGGAGTTGTGAGCATTTATATGTTTTCCTAGACTGTTGTTTTTAACCAGACATTGCAGATTTGTGAAAAACAGAAAATCAAAAGTTGTAATAATTTCATATGGTTCTTGAACTCAATCAAGAAGAGACTTTATTGTATTGTATGATTCATATATTCAGCTCTAACATCTTGACAGGCATATAATATGAAATTGTAAACTGTCCAGTAGTACTGGCAGTCACTCTCCAGCTTATTGCTTTGAATTTGTATTGCTCCATTTCATTGAAGTTGTAATAGATAGATCTCCGCCCTATGGTCGCTACTATCCCACCCCGGGTTAGCAAGCACATTCTAGGTGTTGAGGGTTTTTAGTTTTCTGCAATTTCCTTCAAGCAGTAGATTTTGTATTCAACATTTTCTTTCAAGCAGTCGACCTTGTAATCACTCCGTCATATGGTCGCCCCTCACTCCGCATTGGATTGGGTAGCACATACTTGACGTTGAGTTCCTTTCTGCAAGTAGAGTAGAAGATCCTCTGACCAATGCTCATCCTCAGCGGTGCCATTCTGGTTAGAGTTGTTTCCTGCACGTTTTGGTTTTCTCATCTAACCTTAACGGGTGCACTGTTGTAATTCGTTAATTGTAAAAATCGAAAAAATTTGGCTCGGAATATTTCACTTTTAAAAAAACCGGCGGTTTCAAATTTTCTGGGTGGCAAAGTAGATTCCGTCGAATATTCCGCCCATGCAGCTACGGAGAATATTTCGTTGTTCGAGAAGAATATTCCGACAGTGTGAGAATATTCCAACGATTTGGTGCGGCGACCTGTGACGGCTAACAGGCCGTCAAATTTAACCCTAGGGTAGTTTTGACGGCCAGAAAACCGTCAAATTTAATATCATGGTTTGATGACGTCAGCACTGCGTTAGCACTTTTTGAAAATTTGCAGATCCCTCTCCATTGAGCTTTTGATTTTGTAGTTCATCTTTAGAGGCTCATATCTTGGTCGTTTTGAGGCCTTTTTTGGTGCAATTTTTTTTTATTTGAGCTAATTTTTCGTGTACAAGTGGTGCAGTTATTTTCTGATTTTGGTGCACGGATTTTCCAGAAAATTTGATTTCTTTCAGGTGTAGCTGAATTGTCACCATTTTTGCAACTTCCGAGGCTTCGTTCAGGCTCATATGAACTCATTTTTAGGTGCCGTTTTTTATGAAAGTGCATGATTTTTTCTGAATTTCATAGTGGTGCTATCAGTTTGTAGTGATTGTGATAAAAAATTGTACTTTCAGCACTTGGTCATTTTTGGCCTATTTTGGCATTTGTAAAGATAAGATCTCAGTTTGGTCTTTTGTATCAGTCATTTGAGTCTACTGTAGCCTACTTAAGGCTGTTGTAAAACATTGAAAATCAGAATCCCACTTTGCTTGGCTTGCAAGTGGCCATTGTACACACACTAAATATAAAGTGACAAATCATCCTTTTGGGGGGGGTTCTTTGATTGAGTGAATTTGGGGGGGTGTCTTTTGTGATTGCGCCTCTCTCTCTATCTTGTTCTCTTTCATTTTGCTACTATGGGTTCTCCTAAGTTTCCTTTGTTAACTCCACATAATTATGCTTCTTGGAAAATTGATGCATGGAGTAAGTTAATGGAAAAAGGATTAGCTCATTATATTGATGGAACTGTTGTTGCACCATCTGATCCTAAAGCTGATCCTGTTGCTCATATGGATTGGCTCACTAAAAATACTATGGCTCTTGGAACATTAAGGAAATATGTATCAAAAGATCTAAT
>VDFB02045408.1:0-99841 GCA_007258455.2 Sequoia sempervirens | reverse complement strand
TAACAACATTAATGTGAATAAAATTCTATCACCAAATTTCATCACATAGCCCTATATATCCTCACATATATGTGAGGAAACTTGTCAAATTCCATTTTTCCCATGTCAGATCTCACACATGTAAGAGGAATCAAATGTATCCATATACTCTTACCTATTTTTCTATTCTCACACACATGAGAGGATTCATCCTCAAACCTTGGATCTAGTCAAACCAAATTATAGCTCTCCATTTCTCCTTGATCCTCATCCTTCTCAAATACATCAATCTACTTATGATACTTGGTAAATTCCCCTTTTCCCATGTGATCTCTCAAACATATGAGATGAATTACATATCTCCATCTACTCTTTCCTATGTGTCCTTTCTCATCACACATAAGAGGATTCATCCTCAACCACCCTTGGATTTGGTCAAAATGAATCCTATCCCTCCATCTCTCCTTAATTCTCATCCTCCTCAGAGGCATCAAACTAATGGAGGCACTTGGTATCTTCTCATCAACCCTAATTTCTCAAACATTCTTGGCCCTTGATCTTTAAATCAAATCTAAGCAATTTATCAACTCATCCTTGAAAATATACAAATAAATCCTCATCCAAGCCATTTTAATTAGTAACTCTAATCCTAAAGTTATGTTGTTGGATCTCCAAGTAACCCACATTCTTAATTTTATATCTACACCATCTCAGAGAAAATCAAGAGGAGTTGACTGAGCACATGTGAGATTTATCAACATTGGGCACACTTCTCTTTAAGCTCAATTTGAATGGGCACTAGAGAATAAAGTAAATTTTATTTCTATTGAATTTAATACTTTTCTTTTCTCTTGATTTTTGATTATTGATTGATATATGGCTCATAAAAAAATCATCCCCATTCCATAAAAGTTATGGTTTAATGGCTTCCCAAAAATTCTTTATGCTTTTAATCATAGATGTACCCTAGATCTAGATATTTTCCTTCATGATGATAATAGAATAAAATCCTAGATCTCTCCAAGCTTTATGACCATGGGGAATCCAAGAATAATATAATTGTAAAGGAATTCTTTTGGATTCATTTCCCTCAAGGGCTCTGATTATTTGTATAACACACAAAATGAAAAATTGATGTTGAATATCTATAAGGTTAAAACAACCTAAATTATGAGGGAGAAAACAAAGCTCCAAGGAAACCATAAATAAACCTTTTCCTTTCTTTGAGGAGGCCCACAAAAAATCCCTCATATTTTTAAATTTTTTTATAGGAAGCTTTCAAAGACACTCAATAAGAGGAATATTAAAAATTAGTAGCCACTAACACTTTAGAGAAAAAATAAAATTCCTTTACAAAAGAAATATTTTTAGTAATCCAATAAGATAACTTATTCTTAACATGGGAATTGATAAATTACCATAAGGAAGAGAAAAAAATATTGAAAGGAAAAAGGGATCTTAGGAAACCTTAAGACCTCACCATGACATGCCTATTTAAAACCAAATTATTAATCCAATTAGGCTAGGTTAGGAAGGATTGTATATAATATTTTGTTTTTTCCATTAAATAATTGAACTAGAAAGCTAAGTAAAAAGTATCAAGCCATTAGATGGGCAATTTGAAAATATCCCATCTTATGTTATTGTTATTAGGGTTCAACTATGTAGTTTTTTAGTCAAATTTATTGATCCACATTTCATGAGTCGTGATTCACACAAATCCATTTCTCATGAGAATAAATATTCCACTTAACACTCATTACATCTAGGTGATTCTCACAGGGGTGAAGCATTGGTGATTATTGGGAGGTCACCCTTCCTAGTACTAATCTAACTTATGTGCACTTAACCATGGAATTTACCCTACTATTAAGTCCACTTAACTTGCTAATGCATATTCAAAAATTTAAAAAATTATTGTGATTTATTAACCATTCATTACAAAGCGCCTTTAGCTCAACAATAAATAAGTTTGAGGTATTTTTCACATGTCAAATTACAATATTGATATTAGGATTCAATTGCATAGTTTTTGGGTCAAAATCATTGACCCATATTTCATAAGTAGTGATTCAAATGAACCCATGTATCATGAAAATAAAATCATAAAAAAAAATACCATTAATAATATATTGAGAGGAATTGGGATGAGAAGTACATTTAAATTTTTTTTACAAGGTAGTTTGAGCTAATAGATAGAGATTTTAGTAGAAAGAATGATAAAGAGTAGGGGCAAGAAAAAATCATTGTTGTATGGATATGTAGTGTAAGAAATTGTATACCTTTACAATTTCACACTATGTTTGGGTCCCTTAATTAATTGGACTTAATTAAGCTTCTAATTTTTCAAATTATGTATTCCAAATCCTTATTTTTCCCATTTTCCAAAAGGGGAACCTATATTTAATTAATGCAATTAATATTTTAATCACCCCAAAATGAGTGTCATGGAATTTTGGGCCAAGACCCATTTGCCGAAGGGAGAATGAGTCCTCCTTAAGTCCCAGGTCTCAAATTTTAATATGTTTTTGGCGGTATTTTAATAATTCAAATTTTATATGCAATTTCTAAGGAAGCTATGGTAGCGGGACAACTTCCTACAATAATCTTGAGAGGAGGACAATGCAAAAATTTATAGATATTTTGAACAGCTACAAAAACTTAAACAAAAATAAACATAAATATCATGAATACCATAGCACAGAGTTTATGTGGGAAAAACCCTTTCGGGAGAAAAACCCCACACTCCAAAAAGCCGCTCAATATATTATTTAGAAATCATGAAGATTATAATATATGTGCAAAGAAAGCTTCTTATAGGAGTATCACCAACTAAAGATCTAGAGGCAATGCGAACACTATCAAACTCTCATAATGCATCACAATACACAACCATAATACAATGCCCTCAATAAAAAAGGGTTTCCTTCTAGGGCAAGTCAAGCTAATAAAATATTAGTCATCAGCTCTACGACCTAAAGATGAATGGTCCAAATTTACAATAATAAAATATAAATAAAATTTTCCTTTCGGGGGTGCTTCCCCCAAGGCCCCACTATTGCAAGAGTTTCACCCTTGGTCTCCTTGTGTTGTGAAGTGTGGCACTACGACAACCACCAATCTAACACCCACTGGGGTGCGTGATCCTTGAACCTCCTGCTGGGGGGATGATCCCCTTAGACCCCTTGCAAGGGGAACCCCCTGGTCATTGACATATCAACAATACCTTATGTAATTGCAAGGTTGAGACACATTTTTTCCAACACAATTGTCATCTTTTGGAATCTAATTTTTAGGAAATTAGATAAACACCTATAAATATAATTATTTTATCAAAGCAACATTAACACACTTTTTGAAGACTTCATATGAGAAAATATTATTGTCAAGAGCATTCAAGAGTAGATTTTTAGTCATTTTGTTACAACATTCAAGATCCTATCATCATGTTCAAGCTTGTGTGTTCATGTCATCCTATGAAGGCTAATATGCATTGTTGATCCTAAGCATCCAAGCAAATGTTTAAGTATACAACAATTCAAGAAAATCAAGATCTGATTCCTTGGAGAGATGTGTTTGACTTCAATCCTCTAAGGGAAGCCATTAAAGGTTTGGTGAGTTGTAGAAAGAAAGTGTTCATTCATCATTCCTTCCATTTATCAATTGTCATTATCTTTCTATCATGGTTTAATTACCAAAAATGAGGTTTGACTAAGACAAACCCCCATTAAAAAAACAAATTTTCCTCTTTATATGTGTAGATTTATAGGTGAAAGAAAGACTAAAAAGATCTTAAGGAGAAATTTTGCATTATCATCAAAGTTGTCACCATTGTTGTCAAGCCACAAAAAATCAATTGTAGATTTTTTTTTTGACTTTTTAATTGTGGGCCTATACAAAACAGAAGCCAAGATCCAATACCCGAGGATTGCCAAAATTTATTTTGGACACCCTGTCCAGGACCCAATTTCCCTAGGGAGAACATGTCCTTCTATAGTGCTCATAATATAATTTTTATGCTAGGTACATGTGTCCAGACTCTTCATAAATCTATTTGTAAATTGCCAATTTGATTTTTGTAGCTTTGAGAAATTGTATTTTATCATATAGGTTATATTGTTCATTAGATTTAGTTGCATCAAATAATTTTTATTTAATTCAAATCCATTCTACTATCCTAAGAAACAAGAGATTCAAGTAGGATTGGCACACCTTAGGGTTGAAAGTCAATCTTACACTTTGTAATCTCTTAGTTTCAATGAAATTTAGGGAAGAGGGACACCCCTTTTTCGATCCTCCCCTTTTCCAACCATTAAAGTTTGGAAGAGACCCTCTTTTCTTCACTGGTTTCACCAAAATGAAATGATAAAAAAGATGGGTCCTCCAAAATGGGATGTCTTAGGTCCTTGATGCAAAGAACTTAGGAACTAATGGTGTCCCTCTTTCCCAAATTTCATTGAAACTAAGAGATTTCAAGGTGTAGAGATTGAATTTCAACCCTAAGGTGAGCCAATCAGACCAAAATCTCTTGTTTCTTAGGACAATAGGATGAATTTGAATTAATTAGAAATAAGTTGATGCAACTAGACCTAATGAACAATATGATCTAAATGATAAAATCTAATGAACCCCAATCCTCACTAAACTTATGAATTTGAATTAATTGGATATAAAGATCCCAAATGAGGAGGAATACCACCCATTGATTGTAATATAAGAAAAACACCCAATAAAAATAATTTAAATATAATAAATTAAGTTGGGACCATAACCTAATGCTTATATAATGTCAATTACAAACAATCATTCAATAAAATCATAGGATTTTGCAAGATGAGTTTTAATAAAATGGCTTGTTGAGAATGCCTAGACCATTCTATTACATACCAAACAATGAGGATATTGTGGAGACTATATCTATTTGTTATACATATATTTTTCTTAAGTCAAACAATGATAGGGAAAAAATGATGTAACTATAGATCAAAAGATTTTGAAATGACTTTTAGGAGACAGTGAGTAAAGTTATTGAAATCTAGTTGTATATATATCCTATAAATCTCTAAATTTAGGTATATGTTTGATATTTCCTTTATTAATAATATTACCTAAAGAATTTTAATGATAAGCTTTTGGGTGAACTTTAAAAATACCATTGTCAATTATATCCTAGAAGGCTTTGTAGAATATCATAGGAGAAACCATAAAATCCTAGAGATTTGTTATTAGTGATGGTAAAAAATGCCTTAGAAATATATTTATTGAGTGAGAAATTGGCAACATAAGGCTCACTATAAAGTGGAGAGCTGATATAGACCAACATTAATGCATTATTTTTTTCAAAGATAATGAAGAGAAAGATTTAAAGGCTGCTAAGAGTGGTGGATATCAACGAAATTCCCTTAAGGCTTTATGGGGGGATGTAGTAGAGGAATTAATGCGCTATATTACCTTGGAAGGCCATTTTTCAGTGGTGAATGCATATCTTTCATTTTGCTTAACCACTTTCGACATAAGAGGAGGGTTTCTTTCCCATTTTATCTTCTTTTGTCTCTTGAATCTGGTATCAAGGATCACAAGAAGAATCCAAAAATTCCTGTATTGCATGTTGGGTTAATTCTCCTTATCTTTGATTATGCAAAGAATTTTGAGGTTCCCAAACCTATGGTCACCCCAAAGGGTAAACAACCCAAAATTGTTGAAGGGTATGATATGGCCTTCGAAGATGAACTAGTCATCAAAAAGGTCAAGACAAGGAAAATGATTTTGGAGAAAGAGGATGAATTGAACAAGGATGTGGAATTTGTTCCTAACTCTCTCGCCTCTTTGGAAGGGGGTCCACATTACTCTTCCACGTGAAAGAGGAAAAAAGGGGAAGCTTGTACTAGTGGAGGTTATTTAACTTGTAGTGAAGAAGTTGTAATGCCCCGCCACACAACCCCAAATGATACTAATACATCTAACATTTATGGAACAATTTTTTTTAAAGTAACTGACATGCAGCATAATATTAACATAGAACACTTGAGATGAAACTATACATTTACAAAAAATAACAAAGTCCCCTAGGGTTACATGATTGCATTAATTTTTGAAACATCTTTACATTACATGAAAGATAAGCATACACCAGTATCCATAAGATAAGAATATGGACAATACATTTATAACATGAAGATGCATTGCACAAAGATTACATTAATACAATGTTTCTTCCCATCATGAATTGGGAATAGTACAATAACATGGATGAATATATCTAAAACATATGAATACAAAATTCCATAACAAGATCCAATATTGGTACATCTCAGGAGTTAGTGTAATAGGTACAACTCTGCACAACTCGATCAATGGTTAGGGACCCAATGGGGTGCATAGCACATTCTGCCTAACCATGTGGACCTAAAGGTCCACCCCCCGTGCTAGGAGATGATAAGAAAGACCCACAATAATAACCATCAATGAAATAAGGATTACAACAAGAAACAACAATCACATTTAAGTCAACCTCCAACACAAGAAATAACTGACATAAGATGTAATCAACACATGAATAACCAACACAACATAACAAAGCATCAACAAACATATGACAACATCCACTTCTAGAGGCTCAAGAACAACAAGAGGGGAAAAAATAGCATACAAGGTTGTCAAAGGGTGGAGTGTCATTGCATAGGTGCTATGGGTTACCTTGGCGTAACCTTCCTAGGCTACTAGATCACCTTGACCACCTCTATCAGTTGCCAGACCCCCGTGCCGCTATGCGGGATCAACATACCTTGCAAAATTACTATGTAGAGGCAAGGCATTTTATCTTGCCATTCGAGGCCTTCCCACTCATCCCAAGCCTAAACGAGCACTTGGGCCCATGAGTGAAGTTACATTATCTGGATTAATGTGAGATACTACCCAAACCCCCTAATTAATTAATTATCACTTGATTAAACTCACAAGGGTTACCCTGGACTAGCCACTTTGGGCACTAGACCCCCATTGTGAGCCACTCCCCCAACCAACTACAATAGCTCAAAATCACAAATGGCACACCGACTTGTACAAGAAATCCAACAAATAACTGCATCAAGTGAGGCATGTACCATCTCACGCTAGAGTGAACTTTAGAGTAATTAAAACCACATTCAAGTGCAAGGCTCAAGCCACATAAACACAAACCAAGTGTAAAGGTTAACCATCATCAAAGTAACAAAATCATAAAACCACCCACTTCTAGATGAAACAACATAAAACTCAAATAAATACATCAGGCTTGATATGGGTTACCCAAGGCAATCCTCCTAGGTTGCCGGCCCCCATACCAACTCTTGCAAGAAGAAACCATGTCCCCTCTAATCTCTAGAAGAATATCAATATGCTAACATAGGGGTTCTCCATCAAAGAAATGCCAATAATAATAAGATCTCAAGAACCATTTTCATTCCACAATAATCAATATCAACTTTTAATTCCAAAATCAACTCAAAATCAAAAGCAACCAAATGGGCATCCAAGGGAGAACTCAATTTTCTCCTCACACTATACCCAACAACTAATTACTCAACAAACTTACAATTTGACAATAAATGTAACTTAAATAAAATCAACGACCATGAAAACAATAACAATAAACCGATTTACCATTCAATTCAAGTGACAACCCAATAAATCAACATAAACAACTAATCAAAATCTTCTCACTTCCGCTAATCAAATACTTATACAATGTGAGCAATTATTCAAGCATTACAACCAATTAACAAGGCACAAACAATCAATGAATCATGACCGGGAGCACATTGGCGACTCATAAGACATTAAAAGAATACTACGTAATATTGGAATAAGCAATAATCCATGACATCCAAGGTTAACATAAACCAAATTAAAACTATGATAAGTACATGCTTAAGCTATTGATATTACCTTTGTGTAACAACATTCTTCTAAATATTCCTTAATCCACTATATGGATATTATATAAATAAAATTAAGAACTAAACTATCATTTCCTTACTAATTTAGTTTTAATCATCATAAGTTAATCTATTATAAAGCGAAATACCTCATCTAAATAACTTTTCCATTTACTAATCTACTTAATTTAAACAAATCTTTTCAAATATCTAACTACAAATAGATCAATTTTAACTATTATAACGAATAACATTTCCCAATTTCAACATAAGCCTATTTACATTATTAAATTTTAAATATTGAAATAATAACATACAACTATATGTAATATATATATAATTTCATTTATTTAATCTTTCTGAAATACTCATTTAACTCAAAATAAATAAATAGAGTTATTTATTTTTCTCGCATATATCTAACTAAATCATTAACAAAGCAATCCTCTCTATCAAGAAAATATGAAGCCCTAATAGTAAAATCTTAACTTAAGCATAATGCTCTAATGCTCCTATCTTAATTAAATATTTCACATAGCAAGTTCTATTAAATGGATATAAATTTACTAATACCTACTTTCTAAATTTGTTCATAGAGGAAAGAAAATCTAAGTTCTTTAACATTTGCTCTAAATCATTTAACTCATTAAATACTTATCTTATCTAACTTTGGTTCATAATGAAAAGATAATACATTAGCTAATACCTAACTCACAAATAAATATTCACTCCACTACCTTAGTATTTTTTTTCCTAAACCATTAATTGTATTCAAGACTTAAATTGAAACTTAATAAAACAATAATAACAACGCTTTTCCCAAAATTCATATCATTAACTATGTCTCATCAAATATATCTACTAACCATGTTTCCTCCCTTTCTATAATGCATTTTCTTATTATTACTATTTCTAAATATCCTTGACTTAGAGGCTGATTTAATCGGAAGAGAATACAACTAGGTAGATTTTCCCTATCACTGTAATTTAGATGAAGAAAAGTATGAATTGAATTGATCCTACAAGAGGCATAGACAACGAAAAAGACCAACATAGACTTAGGGATTTTAATTAGGTATGTGGCCATTTAAAAGCTTTGATGAATATGTTGTTCCAATCAAATGCAATAACAACCGATCCACAAGGTGAGATCGTAGAACAAAGAAGGGAAGACAATCAAATACAAGGCATAAAGTTAGCCAAAAGGCAACAACGATGCCTTCTGTAAAGTCGAATGGCTAAATTGACAGTAAGAAGGATTTTAAAAGAAATAAAATTGCAGCTTCAAAATGAAAAGATGCCAAAACATAATGCATCCAAACAAAACAAGAAAATAAAATCAAGTCCCCAGCCACAGGTGAGGTGCAAGAAGGATAAGTTGGCATGGCGAATGAAGTTCTAGATTCAATATTTCTACTTAACGCTATGAAATGGGATAATAAAAGATTAAATAAATATTTTCAAAGGAATAAGTACTCATTTAAATTAAAGATAATATAAATGAATGAAACTATTCTTTTTCTATAGCCATAATATAATATATAAATGTTATAGCCATGGGGAAAAACAACTTGACAGTAGCCGCGTGTTTCAACCATATCTCAAAAACACGATTTGGGTTTTTGAAATTTTTGGACAGAAATTAGAAGACAACAAAAAAAAGAAACCCTTTAAATTTCTCACCAACCTAGTTTGCAAAAGAGAAGTTATGGATGACACAATTAGATTGATTTATTGGCAAGGAATACATGAATAACACAGTATGCAACACAATAAGCTAAAGCTTAACAACTAGATTACAAAGGAAAAAGGTGAAGCAAAGGTATTTGACAAAAATTTCAAGCAAATGCATTTAATGGAGAAAGAAAATTTATCATATCAAATACAAAAGTTGCAAGATATATACAAATTGAGCTATCAATCTTCAGGAAAACAAACAAATTGAAAAAGTAAAAAATGGAGTAAAAAAATTAAATAGAAATTCCCATAAGAAAGGTGGCTTCAAGGGCTGCAATAATTTTACAGAACACTCACAAAATGATTTTGAAAGAGACTTGGGTAAACTTAAGACAATACAATTTTTGAATTTATTTAACAAGGTAATATTTTGATAACATTCAAACTTTTCTTCAAAACCACACAAAGATAGAAATTCAAAAAGAGAAAGGTACTTGGTTTAAATGATTGGTACCACTGTAGATTTGATGCAGAGTTCGAGCTTCTCAACTTGCAGGCTCCTACTTCTTCAAAACCACCAAATAATATTTTTTTACTGAAATCCAATTTAAAATACCCAAAAAAAAACAAAGGTCTCCAAA
Source organism: Sequoia sempervirens (assembly GCA_007258455.2). Taxonomy (NCBI): domain Eukaryota; kingdom Viridiplantae; phylum Streptophyta; class Pinopsida; order Cupressales; family Cupressaceae; genus Sequoia; species Sequoia sempervirens. Next base: position 89,628 of record VDFB02045408.1, on the reverse strand, counting down.
ACCAGAAGCTATTCATGAAAACCAAAAACTAGCCTCTCTTTTTTTCTCTGAAGCCCAAATTAATCACAATGAAAATCTCTATAAGATAATTAATTTCAAAAGTGAAAAACTATTTTATTTTCGAGCACCCAATCTAATAAAATCTCCAAAATTTCTAAAAAGACATCAAATTCTTTTTCAACAACTAGTTTGAGGCTGTGCATAATCTTGCATGCAAAACCTTCTATCTTTTTTTCTAGTTGTATCTCCTTATCGATTATCTTTATCCGATTTAACCTTTTATTTCATATTAATATCTTTTCTCATTTTAATATTTTATTTTATATTAATATTTCCTCACAATTTAATTTATTAATTAAAACTCAACATAAAACAATAATTGTCTTTATATTATAAAATCACTTTATAACTTAATACTTTAATTCTTAATCTAATAATTTAATTATCCAAGTGTAGCATATATATTTATTCAATAATTTATTTAATTCATCACTAACCAACAACATTGTAAGACAAATTTAATTAAAAATTGACCCAAACAAAATTTACCGAGAAAGGCCAATCACGGAGGGGCACTACAAAAGCTGCTGCTGATGTGTCGAGTAGGGGTCCGAAGGTGAAGAATGACCTATATGGGGAAGCTTCCTCACTACCCCCGACTTCCAAGAAGAAGGATTTGGGGGAAGTGAGCAAGAAGAAAAGGGTTTTGCAGTCTACGAGCCAAATTTTGGAGCAGGGCCATCCTCTTACAATTGCGGGCAGCCTCTTTGTTGATGACTCCCCGAGTGTCAAGCCGATTATGTAGGTGAAAGATAAGGATGGGGATGATGCTGATATGTTGGAGACCCAGGATGCAAAATTGGAGAGGATTAAGAAGAGAAAGGTGGTGGTAGAGGAAATTACGAGCTCCATCCGCAAGGGTACTATGGAAAAAGGTAAGGACTTTCCTATTGATAAGGATAGGATTAGCTCCTCTAAGGAGGAGGATGCTTTGGGAAAAGGGGTTTTTAAGATTGATAGAGATGATTTGTCTAATGTGCTTGAAACTAATCGTGAAGGGTCCATTTTTCTGTTTAATCTTTTTAAATGGTTTTTCCATGAACTCAATAAAACAAATGTTAGAGTCAGGGGAATGGTTAACAAGGATGAGGGGTCCTCTATTTAGAATAAGATAGATGAGTTGTTTGACTTCTTAAATACTGTGGTAGACACTGTTGTAGAGGAAACCCTCAAAATGAAGCAGAATATGGAAGGAAGAATCCTCATTCTTGAGGATCAAATGGGGAAAATTTGGGATTTTGTGATGAGAGGAGGGGAGGGTCATAAAATTGTTGGTAAATATGAGTCTACTGCTATTACTTCTCCTATGGTTAGTGCTAAGAAGCAAAAAGATAGTGCCCATGATGTTGAGGTTGTTGTTGCTGGTAAGCAAATGGGGGAGGATGTTGCTACTGGGAAGGGTGGTGAGAAAGGTATTGTTTTGATTTTTGAGGTAAATACGGATGGTCCTAGAGCTAGGAATAGGAACAAAAATAAAGCTTAGGGTAGAGCTTCTGGAAATGGTAGTTCTAATGTTTTTGAAGATGCACATAAATCTATAGACTGCAACGTAGAGGCGGAAAATATTCTAAAAAAATATGTAGTGTTGTTGGTTGGTCCTTCTTTTTGGCAGTTTTTTTGTTGATGGGTTGCTACTATTGGGCTATTTTTTAGCTTATTGTTGTTATCTTTTATTTTAGTTGCTTTCTGATGTAAAGGGTTTTGGGCCTCTTCCAAAACCATTTTTTACCTCTAATAAAAAACATTAATGCATTATTGAAGTGAATTATTTTGCTGTAGAGAAGGCCCTTGAGATTTCAATTTTTTTTGATAATGATAGATAAATCCTTGAAGAATGAATGAATCTCTATTTAGGGTTATTGGTCATATTTGGTGTGTTTGATAGATTGGAAAGAATGATAATATCTTGAGGATTATGTTAGTTTCTTATAAACGTTATTTCCATTTTAAGACAATGAATACATGATTATATTTTAGCACCCTTTGTAGAATGATTATTAGCAATTTTATTTTGTTGGTGAAGTGTAGCCACTTAGAGTTGTACATAAAACTCAATGGTTTCTATTCTAGTTCAATAATGACATGGTAGAGATTTGAGGTTGTTAGGAAAAGGGTGTTGTATAACTCACACAATAAAATAAATATTTTATTTATGTAAATCATATATATCTATTTGTATTTAATAAAATATGGAGTGGAAGTAGAAGTTGGGCGAGAATGGGTGCAACAACTGCAGTTTGAAATCTGAAGAGGGAGAAGACGATAATGGTGACGGTGATGAGTTTGTTGGGGTGGTTTGGGTTAGCGCTACCCTCTCTTCTTTTCTTTGCTGTGGATGCGGTTAATGCTTTGGGCATATGCGTTCTTTAGGGCTATCTTACAGTGGTCTCCTCTACTTGGATATGTGGGGGCTCATGTCTTTCTCCTCTCAACCTTTTTGTTTGTTTTAGGTTTGGCCATGGATCTTCATGGCTATTGGGTGCTCTTCTTTGGGTTGCTAGCTCAAACTTCTCTCTTTCCTGTTGGGCTTTGGTGTGGGGTTTTTGGAGGTGGGGTGCTGTGATGATTCCCGCTCTTTTCTATTTTTCCTTCTGGTATTGCTTGGACATTCTCTGTGGTGTGTGGTTGCGGGGGTTCTTTTTCCTTTGAGGTGGATTGGTTGGAAGATTAGCCCATTTTTGGTCCTATTCGATGTAATGGGACAATTTGGGTGATTTATATGCTAGCTTGCTTTCTAACTAGTCCCATTTGGGTTTCCCTTAGCCCATTTTTGCTCTCCTTTTAGTTGTTCTCTAGTGGTGAATCTTGCCTTGGGTGTGTTGTGGGTACTCCTTGTTTCCCTTTTGTGGAATGGTGGTGCTTTCCATTAGTTGGCTCTGTAGAGTTTCAACCTATCTTTGGCTCTGACCAAAGTGTTGGGGTAGCTTGGGGGATTTATGGTTTGGCCATATCTCAGTGTCCTTGTTGGGGCTCCCTTTTCCCTCTTTTTTCCTTTTTTCTTCTATTTTTCTTGGGCTTGGATCTTTTCTCAGGGTCTTTTGGCATGTTCTTTGGTTTGTAGATTGTGGCTTATTTGTTGTTGGCTCGATTATGTTTATGGTGTTATTTTTGGGGCCAATTTTGTGCTATTTTTGAAGAGTTATTTGCTTCCTCCTTCCAGTTCTTGATGCTAGGGCTACCTTGGGATGTGGTGTATTCCCTTCCTTTTGATTTCACTTTCTACTGGGATCTACATCTGGAGTTTCCTATAGAGGGGGACACTATTCCTTTTGAGGTGGGTCCTTCTTCTATTGAGGTGGAGTTGGTAACTATAGTGTTTCTCGACAGTTCTTCTCTCTTAATTTGGTACTTATTGAAGTGTTGCTATTATGAGGAGTAGATTGGTGGATTTGGAAGTTTTGGGTCTCATTTCATCCTCTCTATTAGAGGTGAGCCCCATCCTCTTGAGGTGGAGGTTGGGTGTGTCCCTGGTAGGATGGTGCTATTGGGAGGCTACTGTGAGCAGTTTGGTGGGTTGCTACTGCAATTGAGTTGATTATTTGGGGAGGTTCTCTCCCTCAACTCAGCCTTGTATTTCTCATATTAAGGTTGAGAATTTGGATGGGTTGTTTGCTTTGATTGGGAACTTTTCTTTCCCTCTTTGTAATGGTTTTGAGGTGAGTTGGAGCTGTGAGGAGGAGGATGGTGAATGGTCATTTTCTCTTTTGGGTTCAAGGTCCTTGAAAAACTTAGTTAAGGGTTTAAGGTCCCTTCAAAACCTTTGGGTTTAGGGTCCCATGTAAAACTTGGTTGTATTTGGTTAAGGGCTTTAGGCCCCTAGTTTTCCTTTGTGCAACATGAGTTGTCTTGCTATATTCTTAGTATTGCTGCTGATTGGTTGTTGATAGTATATGGTTAATCTTTGATGCAACATTTTTTCTTGGATAGGGTTGTGGGTACCTTCAAAAACATTATGTAATGGGTTTCGAGTCCCAACAAAACCTATTTTCCCCCATAATCAAAAACATATATCTATTTGTGGTGCATCTCAGGAGACATGTTTAGCCATATTAAATATTTATTTGGGTGCACTTGTAAAGTTGTATTGTAACATTGATTAGATATTTTATGTGTGAGTTGCACATCAATTTTAAATATTTAATATTAGGTAAACTTCATGTCAAAAAGTAAATGTTGGGGTAAATTATTTTGTGCTCTCATGTTTTTGAGACCCATGGTTTAAATAATACCACTTAGTTTTTTGTGTGAGCATGAATATATATAAGAAAGAACATTTTAATGGTTGGTTGGATGTCATTTGTATTGAACTCTCTTGTAGAGTGCATATGTGAAGCATGTCATAGGATGTGTGGTTGCATGGTTACTCATTATGCTTAGAAACCTAGATGATACATTACGAGAGTTTGATGTTTTATAAGTATTCATGAAAAATCTGTAATAAATAATAAATTGATTGTGGATGCTTTTGGAGGCTATGTTTTTCCCTCATGAGAGTTTTCATGGGGTATATCTTATGCCATCTTGATGGTATTTTTGTATATTCTTATTATAGTGGATTGTGAATACTTGTTTGCATATTTTTATCTCTTGGGGTTATATGCGAATTTTTTTATTGCTCAATATTTTCCTTTCAAGTGGTATTAGAGCTTGGTTGATAGGTTGTGGGAGAAGACATCCATAGTTGTAACCCTTGGTATGAGTAGATTCTTGTGCATAGTTGAATCTATGATCTTGTAGAAAAATAAACAAGGAATTTTTAAGCTTACAATTATGTTTGTAGACTTAGGTTCTTGCAAATTGAGGATTTTATGAAGATCTAAGTAATAGGTTTTATGTTCGATCTCTTCTTGTGGGGATTTTTGGGGTTAGCTTTTGCTGGAGACCTTTTAGATAAAAATAAAGCTAATCATTGATTCTAAAAGGCCAAAAAGATATATTTTGATATAAAGATTGACTGTTATTTGTGACCAAATGTTCTTTTCCATTTTAGGGCCATGATGGAGTTCTAGAAAAAATAATTTTGTATCCTTGTACAATGAGTGAAATATTTTTTAGTTGTATGTAAGGATTCAATATAATATTAGCTTGCATAGTTTGTATCACTGGGTGTTTGGTGTTAAAAAAATGATTTATTAATCATATGAATGAGTATACAATATTTTGTTTATTTGAAATAAATACCCAAGCTAGTGTGCTAGTCCTCAACCACATGGGAGATTGGTGACCATTGCTAGCTTATAGCCCTTGATCACACTAGGGGCCAACTCTTGTTCAAGACCAATTATGGGAGGTTGAGTCCTCAACTAGATAGCATCCACTCATCTACTACCAAGGAGCTTCTTGGTCAAGCTACCACTACCACTAGGTGGCACCACTAATATAAACCACCAATTCACTACCTCCACCACCAATCATCTAATTACATCAACACATAGCCACCTAATATCTACTAGCTATACATTTTGAAGCCTAATAGATAATTTTTTTTGTGGGGCATAACTTTCACACATAATATTATATATTTTACTTCTTATAGGTGTTATAATATATCTTTGAGAACTATGTATTGGTATAGGTTTTCTCATTAGATTTTTTTATTTGTATTAGAATTTAGTGCCCTAATTTTAAATTGTTCTAGAATGGTTGATGGAACTATATTTTATATTTTTAATAGGAGATGATGAGTATTTGTAGCATACTACATAGTGGATTAGGTGGTTTTTCACTTCGATGACCAAAGAAAGTTTTTTTACTTTTTTGAGTGCTCATAGGAGCTTGAGATTTATGGTGTGATTATGTGATCATCAAAAAAAAATTGAGGATGAAACTTGTTGGAGTGTATGTTAATATGATACCATTATGATGGTACATTAGGTTATCATATTTGGTGCTTCTTGATATAGGTTTGTAAGTATTTTCAAAGAGTTGAATTTGAAAGAGTTAGGTACATAAGTTGTCTTATGGTTTGAGGGCATGAATGATGTGTGTGAGACTAGGAATCTTGGTTCAATGAGAGACAAGCACAAACATAGTGTTGGTGATGATTATGGTGTGATAGATATTCATGTACATTTAAACATTAGCACAACATGATAATGCATGTGGTTTATATGTAGTTAAGAATTAGGAAGTTGTTCTTATCTCTTGGATGCTTGTGTAGTTTCTCAAATTTAGTCACTCATGGATTTTTTAGAAAATTAGATTGGATTTGATATGATGCTTGAGCCATGAGAAGTCTATATGTTATCTTATTTTTTTATTATCTTCATTTATAATTTATTGATGTGATGATGAGTTTGAATGTTTTATTTTATGGGATCTACATATTACTACATGTTATACAATTTTGCTAGTTGATTTTACCTATTGGTTGTGGTAATGAATTAGATGTGGAATATCTATATCCACAAGTATTTTTAGAGTAATTTTTATTAAATTATTTGGAATTTTCTATGGTCATTTATACATCAATATGTTATATGGGGATGAAAGGATGAATGATTATAATTCTTAGATAGTTTGTTGTTGGGACTTGTAGCATTTTCCTATCATTATGTCCTAGATAAATTGTTTGCATAGTTTAATATGAGCTTTTGATAGTGATAGTTTGATGATTTATCTTCTTGGCATGGAGACCTTGGTTCTACTTTATTCTTCAGAGTTGTTGTTATTGCAATTGAGTGTGTAAGGACCATTAGTGATCTTCATTTAGGGTATGGATATCATGATTATATGGATAAATTAGTATCACGATTTAGTTGAAGCTTTGGTAGTGACACAAATTCATCACTTGCTAATAAATGATATTTTGTAGTGGTTGTGGGTGTTATGGAAAAAAATGGATTATGATTCTTTTATATAATTAGAGTAATTTGAAATCTTAAGTTCTATTAACAAGAGATGGTTATCTTGATGTGCAATTGGATATTTTTACATCTTGGTTTATCATATAGGACTCTTGGAGTCTTTAGAAAGGTATCAGATTATAACTTATTAGTTTTGATAGGGGATCCTTGATTGAGAGGATGTTTGGTATGGTTTACTTTAGATACTACTAGATTTTTTGATATGATATAGGTGGTATTGAGAGTAGGATATGTTCATTGAAGTATATTGTGATCTCCTAGGAGGAGATGTTAGATCATGATATCATGACACCTTCTTATATTATATAGATATGCGACGATAAATTTGATAGTGGTTTTATTAGTTCTCTTGGTATTAAGTATAGTGGTTATTTTATTGGGATATTCATGAGAGTGAGGTGTTGCATTTACATTTTTACATATAGATTGATTGTTTATAGGTGGTAATGGATGCTTACAATATATTGTTAGATTAGAGTTATCTTAATTTTATGGATATTTTTTGAGATAGTGTAATGTACCTCAAATAAAATGTTAATTCAAATATGAAAATATCTTGGTTAATCAAACTCAAATCGGAGCAAATTGGGTATACCAAAATGAGCACTAAATTACACCAAATAGAAATCAGTTAATTTGCAACATAAACCAAATGATATATTATATATATCCACATGGAATTACATCATTTTTTATATGAAATACAACAAATAACAGAAATAAACATCAATAGAAAAATCTAGAAAGTTTTGAAAATCTTTGTTTCTACCAAATTGAAATCCCTAAACTGGAAGTCAAAACCCACACTGGAACTAGAGAAAACTCCACACAAACTCTCCCCAAACTTCATACCAAGATTCAAAAAGAAAGTAACATATATGAATACTATAATAACATAAAAATATGCTGATCTCAATAGAAATACAATCTGAAACTCAAAAATCTACACTATGCTGTCCAAACTACACCAAATTCCTATAAATAAACTAAGACAAAATTACCCAACTGAAGAGCATTCAACACAATGAAAATATTTGGATGAAATTTCACTTGGAGAACCTTAGAACTATTGTATTTGAGCCTCAATACCATTGGTTTACCAGCCTCAAATATCTTTTCTTCATCGGTTTCCTATCCTTTGACTAGCCTCTAAAGAATTGTCACAATCTGTGAGAGAAAACATGCATGAATGAATGAAACTTGAGAACCAAATTTCATTATATTTAATTTAATTTACAAGCACCAAAGTGGAACCCAAAATACCATGCCTAAGGTGGGAATATTTCATGCATGCGCCATTAACTCTTGTCATAAGATGTCCCATGCAAACTACCATGTGTCAGTTAAAGTCTTGCAACATGATTTGCCAAAATTGCTCCAAAATAACTCCAAACTTCCAATGAAAAATTTGGACTCAAGAAAATAAATTAAAAATAAATACTAATTTATTCCCCAAAATTTATTTAATAAATTTGTCTCGAAAGTCCAAATTACCTCTTTATTCGTAGGTCCTTATTGACAACTTTGAAAAGTAATTGATATTTTTAGAAAAGGGGACATTACAATTCCTCCCTCCCAAAAATTTCTTTCTCTCAAGCAATTGTAGACATAATGCTCCAAAACACTTATGCCAAAATGATATATCATGCTAGAATGCATATTAAGCCCCGATCATGTACCCGTGAAGAGTTGCATTCTTTGCCAAAGAGAATTGTGCAAAAATGAAGACTTAGACCCCTTTTTTCTAATGCTATGAATATATATATATATATATATATATGCAAACTAAGCTCTTGGATGTGTAAGTAATTGATGCATTCTATCTCATACTCCAACTAAAACACATCTTCCCACAAAGGTTCAATAAACTTGCCAAATGCAGTAGTGTAAGATGGGACAAACTTGTACAACTGCCTCTTGAACTTCTCCCAATGATACAAATTGATTTTTTGTGCTTGTAGGACTGATATAGTTTATAATGCAATTTCCATTACTAAAAATATGAATTTGAGAATAGTCACTTCTCTTACCTTCACAGTGCTAAAATATTTAGTGCAAGAATGTGTAACAAAGAGCCCATATCTTACCTCATCTTGTGAGTTATTGCTTTTAGATTCATGGAATAATCTAAGAAAAAAAAGAAAAGTATAGGAGTGGAGAATATCATCATACAACATCAAAATTCACAACACTATTCTCCCAGGTTTGAATTTGCAAACAACAACCCATCTGAATAAACGTTGATGTTCTTCCAAAGTCTATATACAAGCACAAACTCATCATCCCAATTATGTGACTTATCTCTTTGAATATTTTTCCAAGGAGTACCATACACTTTTAGGTACACCCAAGCATTTTTTTTATAATCCCCAATACATATAAATCACATCAAATACTCATATACTTGCTCCAAATCAAACAATCTTGCCAACATTGTTCTGCTCCAAATTGATAAAATAAAACCATAACTTTTGAAGCTAATATGAATTGGGAAAATATAAATAATAAATTATCTACAAGAACATGAAATTGATCTAAAATAGCAGAAATTTATCTAATACATAAAACCCTAAAATCTTCACACACATACTGCACTATAGGAACAACTTCCCTGTATCTTTTCCAAATAAGTGTTATGATAGGTGGATTAGTGATATCTAACATTGTAAAACTTCTTCTAACATCATTAGACAAGGATAATTCCTCCAAACACACCAATCTATAGTTGCTCATAATTGAATTTATTGAAATCAACATGTGACTGATGTAACAACTACAAAAATGATAAGCCCAAGTAATATTCATCAGTATGTCTAATGTTGAATTAGTGGGAAGCCATGGGAGTTTTGAAAATATATTTACCAACATCTGAATGCCTATGAAATTATTCAAAATCAACAACTCATAAAATATTTTCTTTGAAAAGCTAAGTGGTTTTGAGAAGAATTTGAAACTATTTCTTGAATCTTTACTCTCCATTCTTACAAATTTCATGGAGCTCCTCCTTTGCAGTATAATCATAACAACTCCATTTCCTACAAAATCACATCCCATAGACAAAGATGGTAAGAAATCTGAAATGAAAAGTACATAGCATGATATGGTTACCTTCACAAACTTATCTAAAGCTTCTTGTGTTCTTCCCATCAATGTTTTAGCTTCTTTCTTTGTTTGGATTGAAATATTTCACATGATCCTATGAGATGCATTATGTTAAAAACATTACCACTTCCTTTCATTTTCTTCCACTATTTTACCTTCTCATATGAATTCCCCTTAATTAAGTCATCTTGGAACTCCTTTTCAATCCCTTCCAAATATTTTCTTGTTGCATCCTCCTGAATGCCCTAAATGCCAATGTCTTGGTCAATGCATGTCACATCATTCTCTGACATAGATTCTTGATTCAAATTAGTTTCCAACTCTATGCCATGTTGGAATACTCTAAACAAGGGTGATCCTGGGAATACGTTACTGAAGACTATGCTATGATGATTTGGAAACACTTGAATATCAAAATGAAGACTATGATTCTTACCATAAAATGAGATAGCATGCATATCCCCATCACCAAATATCTTATTATTGATGAAACTCATCCATTGCAAGAAGTCTTAGTATATGCACCTCCATATACCATGACTTTCCTATTACATGTAATCAATATTTTTTAAAAAATGATAATTTTGCAAAAAGACACTCATGGAATGCAACCATCACACACACATAACTATTTGAGTACTCAAGAGGTAGAATGAATTACATATTACATGTTTGAACTTATTGAAATTTTTAATCTTCTTAGTGGTTGTATCAAATTAAAATTTCATTCTCCATCATGCTTTTGCTGCACTACTTTTATATACAATCAAAACTAGATAAAACTTTCACTACATCTTTAGTAGAAACCAAGAGTAGTTCCCTAAAAATTCCTCATTCATGTCAAGTTTTTGCAAATTATAATACATTCTAGAGTTAAAACCTTCTTCATACTTGTTACCAACAACACCATGGTTGTCCCAATCCTCATAACCTTCTCCTTTACCCATTTGATGAAAATGTATAGCATCTAGTTGAGGATTCAAAAGGCTACTATGTCTATGCTCATAACCAAAACTTCTATGAATTTGATCGAAATCAAAGACACTATAAATTTTATCAAAACCAACACTAAGAAAAAACAAATAAAATTTATGTTTAACATCATTAACATACGTTTCAACCTTAGCTTCCTCAATGTTATCCTCCATGCATGTCTTTTGAGATGAAATTGAAACAACATCAGAATGAAAGGGATATTTATTCCAAATAGACCCTCATCTTACTTAGGTGTTGGCATGCTTGGGTCCTAAGTAAAAGTGGGTTGATTGCTACTATCAAGGTGAAATTATTTATTGTACTTCTCATGTGTTATTTCCTTTTTTAGAGAGTCATGCTTCATCTTCTTAAGACTAAAATATTTCTTTTATGATTTAGGAATTTCTGAGAAATTCACAGTAAAAATTTTACTCTCATAATGAAAATCATTAATAGGATAAGATTGAACTATAGTATCCATCATGAAATCATTTTCAACAATATACCTATTATATTGACCATTCTCACTTGGCACTAGCTCCTTTTCCATACTTAAATTTTCCTAAAATGAAAGCTCACTAGAAATCATTAAAATATTTTCTTTAATTAAAGAATCGTTACCTTCAACCACTATGGTTTGGAGTGCACCGATTTTAACTCTCTTCTTTTTGAAAATTTGATTTTTCTTTATGCTACATCATTTTCATCTTCTCCATATCTTGAATTTTTGTCTCAAGTGTTTCTATCATTGTCTTTGGTTCTTTATCATCTTTCAAAATTTTTCCTTCAAATCTATCAATTAACCTTTGAAAAATTTCATCAAATGAGTTTACTTGAATGTGATCTTGGGTATTCATACCTTGGTACCACCAATCATGTAATGTCCCTTACCTAGCCTTGCTCTTGTATTTGCTTGTTTTCCCTAGAATTCAATTGTTGATTAGGTTTAGGGTTTCTTCTTTCCAAAAGGAATGTGTTTCTCTAATGAAATAATCCTAGATTGAAATTTGCATTCACCAATTTAAAAACATTTCCACATACACATATCTGTTAGCAATAATATCTAGATATCCACAATATATTTATAAACATGAATCAATTAATGAAGACATAAGAGGAGTGCCATAGGTGGATCCGCCCTGAAGCCCTCATGTAAACTCAAGAGGTTGTCCATCACAATCCTTCTTGCCTAGGGGCTTAGTACCTGCATACTCCACTCATGGTAACACCTCAGAAGACACTCGTCCTATTAGGGGAGAGGAACCATAGAGTCCAAGTGGCCTAAGGCCTACCACCTTCTCTTGCCCAATCCCGTATCTTGGGCCTAAGGGGCAGAGACTTAAGTGGGACCCCCATCTTCCTATAACCCAATCCCTAGTCAAGGGCCTAAGGGGCTGCAAAGCCCAATCCCTTGTTAAGAGCCTAAGGGGCTGCAAAGCCCAATCCCTTGTCTAGGGCCTAAGGGGCTGAAAGTGGGGTTTTAGGCAATCCAACTTCACCCATGTTTCGTCCATCCTAATAGGTTTACAAGCACATAGTAGACAATCTTTAAACAATCAGATATATTTGCATTCATCCAAAATTTATTTCATGCCTATAATGAAATATATTTTCATTTACCAATGGTTCTTTAAGTTCATCATTTCCTATGATAATTCTCATTATGATAAGATTAAAGGATGTCATTATATCAATAATCAAATTAACAATATCTAATTCTTATATTCAAAATATGCCAAATATTATTGCTAAGTGAATACATCACCTGAACTGGTGTGTCTTCCCATGATTCTTAATTCCTTAGTCGCCTTCCTTCAATCTTACATTTGATTGGTCATATATATTAATCTATCCAGTTTTATATTATGATCGTAATTACTTATAAGGCTCAATAATTGCTGCCAGCATCATTATTACAATGATCGTGTATAAATATATAATTATTTCTAATTAATTTTAATCTTCCAATAATCACTTACTCTATATATATATATCACTTACTATATCTATATATATATATATAAAACTTACTTCCCCAAATATATTCTTGACAATAACACTTAATCAAATAAATCTCCCATAGTTTATTTCATTTCCAATCTGCTGCTTTATGCAGATTTCTAATTGATTCCTTTTTTTTTATTTCTGATTCTTACATTCAATGTCTTTTTATATCTATGTTAAAGGATACATCTTTTCAAGAGTGATGTCCTTATGAAAAGACACAAACATTTATTTAAACCTTCATTATTATTTTTTAAACCACTTTTATTTAGTTATTTATTTATTTTTTCAAACTGCTGTTTTTATAATTAATCCTTCTTCTTTTTTTCACTAATAATCGCTGCATTACATTTTCAATATATAAATATTATTTCTTAATATATATTCTTAAACTAGTGGTTTTATATGTATTATAATATTTATGACTATAATAATAATATTTTATTAATATTATTTTGTAATATTTTCTCTTGTGAAATCTCTATTATTATGATATTTATAATGTACTAATATTAATTGTCTCGTTTATTATAATAAATGTATTATAATTATAATATTCTTGATAATAATATTTAGATTGCCATTACATTTTTGATATTTATTTATCTAGTTATTTATATTTCACACTAAAATGTGTTTTGTGATTATGATTTATTTATTGATTTGCATTTTCATGTGTTACAATTTTGGGACATGACAAATCATGAGCAACTCCTACAAGGTGCAAGATCGTATACTGAATGGAAAATTTCTTGTCCATGGAAAGGGAATAGTAATAGTATTGCATCTCAAATAACCATGCTTTGATTGAGATCTTATCTATCCCATCAAGATCTGGTGCTAAACATTTTGTGACTTTTCTCCCAAGATCTCTTCCATTAGTGTAAGAATGTTGTCTATGACCCTTGATAGCCATCATTCTTTGCATTTGAATGATATAATGGATGTATAGAATTGCATTTCTAAATCCTTCATTTTTATTAATATATGTTTCTCTGATGGCCACTAGATCTTTGGATAAATCTTCCATGTGATCAACCATCTTTTAACTCTTTCCTTTTACAAAATATGATCAAACCCTCAAGTTGACAAGATCATGGATTTGATACCACTGTAATGTCCCTCAAATAAAATGTTAATTAAAATCCAAAAATCTACTTCTTAATCAAAATAAAATTAAAGTGAATTGGGTATTACTAAAATGGGCACCAAATTACACCAAATGGGGGTGCTACCACAATAGTGTGTCTCACTGTAGGGACATGCTGATTTTTTCCTGAAATCACTTTTCTTAGAAAAAATAATGATTTAAGCCTTGAGAAGTTCCATCTAAAGGGTTTTAATTAAAGAGGGATAGATAAGACCCCCTTAGATCAAAACCCCTTGGATAGAACCCCTATAGTATTAAATCATACCCACTATGGAGTCTCCTTCACACCTATCAAAATGTTGGCAATTTTTTTTTTCTTTATGTTTTGAGGGACTAGATAATGTCATTTAGAAATTATATTTTTCAAGATTGTAGCCCTCAAAATGAGCTTTCCAACAAGTATAGTTTTGATATGCTTTTTATTTTATCATGTATTTAATTTTCAAATTTTACTAAACATAGGTTTTTCTTTGAACACCAAACTATTTGTTTTGCAAAGGTGAAAAAATAGTAAACCATTATATTAAAAAAAACCCTTTCCCTAGGTATTGATGTCCTTGTTTTACCAAAAAAGAAAAAAAATGGATTTCTCTATATACACAAGTTAGGCTGGACAACACACATGTATGCCCAAATTATAGTTACAGTGACTTAAAAAATTAATTAAAAAAAATATGTAATAGAAAATTATGAAAAAATATTCTTGCTGTAGATATTGATGTTGAGAATCTATATTTCAAAAATTAGAATTTTATCCTTTATAGAAAAAAAGTTATGTTAGACGACACAAATGTTACTTTTTGAAAATGTTATTTTCTGTTTAAAACTAGTTATTAAAGGAGATGTTGAAAGATTTATGATTTATTTCAGAATTTTTTTAAAAAAAAAATTAGAATCTACACACAAATTTCCACAAATCACTAGTTCTCATCATCTTCAAATTCTTAGCGGTTCAACTACTATAGGTCTTAGAAGATGAAGATCTAGTTAAAAATATTGATGTAAATGTCCATCTTGGGGAAAAAGTAAGACACAGTACTATTATTTCACCTATGGAAATCAAGTAATGTGCAATTGAAACCAAATGTTCTATTATATATCTTAAAATGAAATTACATCATTTTTTTCTTTCAAATACATCAAATAAAAAAAATGAACAATAGAAAATTTAGAAAGTTTGGAAATCTTTATTTCTACCAAACTTAAAATAGATGCAAATCGGGTAGAATAAAAACTTCACTAAAATATTCAAATGTCATGCCCATATTTTAATGTGGTTCTGACATAAAAACCATAATTTTTTTGTTTAAATATAGGTTCACAACTTCACGTGCTCTTGACAAGCCACCATTGTACAACACAACTACAATGTCTAACATTATTTGACATGATTATATTGGTTAATACACAAAGCATAATTTAATTAGTTGTAAGTTCACATTGAGTAACTACCTTAGTCATGTTTAATTTGACAATAGACTTTAAAATCTTACATTTTTCCTTAGGCATAAGTGTTGTTAATAGGATCCCACCAAATAACTTACCACTTAACTTAATTCTTAGCACTTGATTTTTATTAAGATGTCATCATTATCCCGACTTGAATAAATAGATTCATGTGTAGAATATTTGACCCTATATCATTGATCTATTATTTACGAATATTAAAAGTTAGAATCTTGATGACAATAGCACCCCAAATATACCCTTTTGGATTACACATAATAATATATTGATGACATTACTAAGTTTATCTGTTTTCCTCTACCAAAAAAAAGAGATTTTTCCTTGCCAATTTAATCATGTAAGAACTCTTAGATATATGCAATATTCTTATTTATAGTAGCATTGCCAACACTAAATTAATTATCTTATTTGGAATTGGGATTGAATACCACACATTTTTGATACTACATATGACATCTAGAGTTAGTGTGAGATAGCTATTTTGGACAAGTTAACAATAATACTGCAAATCAAATAGTTAGTTAATGATCAAATCATTTGATCTAACTTGTTATTTGTCATTAAGAGACTCCTTCGCCAATTACTGAAGATGGTTAATTAAGATTGATTGATTTATTCTTTCTTAAATAATAGTTTCAACACTTAATAACCTTATATTTCTTTTTTTCAATATTTGAACTCACTTATTTAATTATTTCCATGGATCTTATAGAATAATATTCACTTGAATTAATTATCATAAGTGTTTTTTATTAGTCATATAACTTATTTAATATTCAATAAATGAATATCTCCATCAAATTATCAACACTTATTTGGATAAGAGTGTAGTCAAGAATGGTAATTATTCCAAGTTTACCTTTATAAAAATATTTTACAAACATAACTTAATTAAATCAATTAATTTATCTTAGCTAAGTCTATACTCAACCAAATAGATTTAATTCATAGAGTGATAATTTACCATTTGTTATCAAGTTTCCTTTCCCTTGAATTTAATTCATGTTTTAATCCATGCTTGTAAATTTAATGTTATATATATTCTAGTCTCTATACAAATGATTCTAATTGAACCCTTATTTTAATAGTTGTTAGCATGTTAAATTATTATCTCTTTACAATGGAAAATATAATAATAGGTCCCTTCCCAAGCATATAAAATGATCAAAATATAATATTATATAATGCCACAATTAACTCAAATAATTTACTTTGAGCTCTTTTAATTAGGTTAAATTAAATTCTAAGCATAATCTCTCCCTATTTGATGAAAACTAAATAGACTTGATAAATTTTCAAATTTTAAACTTACAAATAGAAACAAAAATATAAAATTTTAAATTGACTTTAAGTTGTCACTCAAAAAGAGTATCTTATTCTTAATGGACCCCACCATGGACTTAATCCATATTAACTAAAAAATATTTATATTAATCAAAGTGTTAAATTTCAACAAAAGTTAATGTGTTGCACATTAAATCTCATCTATTGGATGGGGTGATTATCCACCTTTGGATGTTAGGATTGCAAATAAAAACACTAATCTTTATGGGATTTTTTATAACTTACTTTCTCTCCCTTTTTTTAAACTTTTATTTTCTAGTTTATTTTGCAAGCTTGAAAAATGGAAGAAGGCTCTTTTACCAAGCTTGCTTCTTACAAATCATGAATGTTTTAGAGTTTATTTTAGTTTAGTTTAGTTTCTTGAATCCCTTCATATTTCTTTTACACATTGTTTGCACATAATGCATATATAAAAAAAAATATCAATTTGATAGTGAATGTGCAGATCTATTGTTGCACAAAAAGAAAGATTAGGGGTGGGTAGAGGAATTTCAACTCTATCGCCACCCCTTTTTTTGCATTTTACTTTTGTAATAATAGACAATTTGTTTCTAATTTAATCACCAACTCAACTTTTATTTGGTTTTAAATTCATATTACAAGGATATTTTTGCTATAACTATTTTATAATTTATTTGTTCTTGTTTTAGATGAAAACCTAGCCATATAACATAAGAGGTTGTTTTTAAATCTATAAAAAAAAGAAATACAAAAAAAAAATATTTACTTTTTTCTCAAAACATTGATATGGAATAACTATTTTTGTTTGGAAAACTTTATTTGGAGGGAAGCTGATGTACCCCCCTCCATGGGAGGCCGTGACCCCCATGGAGGTGTCAAGCTCCCTCCACAAGGGTTGACGATGGGGCTTGAAGCCCTTGTCGTCGCCCCTAGTGTTATATATATGTTTGTTTTAAATTTAAATATTTAATAAATTGATGAGGGCGCAGCCCGAGACTTAGAAAATAACCCACAAACAAGAGAATAATTTTATTATTCAGAAAATGGAGCTTCTTACATGCAGAGGATCTCAAATCCCCAAGTTCTACAACACATGCAAAGTTGAGGAAGCTACAGAATCACCTTTTCTTAATATGAGCTTGTCCCCAAAAAAGTTACCCAAAAATTAGAAAACCCATACATGGTCCTCTTTGGTTTGGAGCCAAAAAACATTCAAATTTGAGTTTAGACGGTTTGGCTTGAAAAATTACAACTTGAAGTTCAAATTTCAAAAGAACATTTGCAATTGTATCTTCTAGAAAGTGTACAACTTCTAGGGGCCATAACTTTTGATTCGAGGCTCCGATTCGCAAACCGTTTGAACCGTTGGAAAGGTCTCAAAGTCAAGACACGCTTGAAAATTAGCTATGCCAATTTTGGAAAGTTTAGGGCCGATCCAGGAACTCTAAGTGCCTCAAATCTAACTTTCGAAGATTTTCAGGTGCAAATATGGGAAACTAAAACTGCAATATCTTTCAACCCGGAATAGAAATAAAAGCGTAAATTTTATTTATGATGAAAGGGTATCCAAAAATGTAAAAACATCTAAAAACTGAGAAACTTAAAATTTAACTATTTTTGGGTGATGCAAGATTGCCCTTACACCACTGGATGCTCCTGCATCATAAATTTAATGTTTTTTTTTGGTAACCCAAGGGTGTCTCCACGACTCAGCCCAATGTTCCCTATATGAGGCGAGTTGAGGCGAGACTAGTCTCCTAGGGATGCATGCAATAGCCAGTAAACCATGTGCATTGGGAAAGCCCGAGCCTCAAAGTTGAACTTGGAACCGTTGGGGAGCAAACCCACGACCCAAGGAAAATCCTTTACTTGTGTGAGGTATTTAATAGATTTGATTTTATCATATATAGTTGATTTAAAATTTATTTTATAATTTTTTTAAAAAATATTAAATATTAAATACAAACATCTATTGTATATTTTATTAAATTAGCAAATATATATACATATTTATATAATATATAAAATGCAATGCATTCATCTATTTAGATATCAAGTTGAATATATAAGGACTGTTATTAAATTATATTTTGTTAACAATATGATAATCATATCCACCTCGTCAATGCATTTTACAAATATATTCAAAAAGGTGAATTGTAAACTTATATATATTTTTCTTGTATTGTAGATGAATGAAAAGAAAAAGAAAATAATCTTATCTCGAATTTCTTGGATGACAATATATTCTTTTCTCATAAATTTAAAATCTATTTTCACAACTCAAAATATTCATTTCTCATAAATTTTAAAATTTGATTTCACAACTCACAAAATATTTCTTTTCTCATAAATTTAAAAATCTGATTTCACAACTCACAAAATATTCTTTTCTCATAAATTTTAAAATATAATTTCACAACTCACAAAATATTTTTTTCTCTTAAATTTAAAATCCAATTTCACAACTCACAACTTTTTTTTCTCATAAATTTAAAACATGATTTCACAACTCACAAAATATTTTTTCTCATAAATTTAAAATCTGATTTCGCAACTCATTTTATTTAACATGAGTTCTTTATATCTTGTTGAATAAAAACACTATGCACCATATTTTTTTGTATTGTAAATCCAAGGACCTATCATTTTTACTCCTTTTTCTTTAATCAATATTGCATTCCCCTTTGTAATCTCATGCCACAACATAAAATTTAAGGATTTTAAAAGAGAAGAACTCCAACCAACTTTTTCCAATAACTTATCCAAGAATTACACCAATAAATGAGGACTTGCTCATTTCTTTCTATTTTTATTAAACAAAATAAAAAACTCATATTTTAATTTACATAGTTACAATTAATATTGAGAAAGCATATTTATATGCTCATAAATCAAATTTGTGTTATGTTACAAATACTTGGAAAACTAATAATTTACATGCACATAAAATAAACCTTGCTCTCCACCCATCTGTAATGGCATCATGAAGCCTCATGGGCTCTAGCCATACCCCTGAGCAAGCGCAAAAATAATACCAAATAATCTTGGTACGTAAGCTACAATTAAATTATTCAACAATTACAAATACACCCATTTTCAAAGAACCACTCTTACTCAAGAACCTTCATATCATTTATTTCATCAACTACAAACAATTAGAGGAAGGACTTATCTTTCTACATCATAGTATAGATGCAATCTCTTTCTCCAAGCTACTCTCTTTAAACCCATTACTCTTCCTTTCTCCCATAGCTCTCAAACTTCCCTCTCCATTCACAAGTATGAAAACCAAAACCCAAAAGGGAAATAAAGCTCCCAAAAAAATGACTAAGTCCTCCCAAAAAAGAGATAGACTCCCCTTTCTCAATAAATCAAGAGCCTTTAAAGGATCCAAGACCCCCACACCCTTGGATGGGATGGTGAAATTTGTCATCATCTCATCCAATCTCAATTTTCTCACAATACCCCAAATTTCCCACCAAGTTCTCTCCTTTATTAAAGATTCATGGTTCACATGCATGTTTTTTTTCCCAAGTCCATTCTAATAAATGAGAGGGAAGACCAAAGGGGATGAGAATGGGTCAAGTCCATTCTTTCATCCCCAAAATTCGTCACCTCTTACAATGCATTTAAGAGGGGTCATTATTAAGGTATGGGAAAATGTATGATAAAAAAAATCCCCCCAACCTATAGGTACTATACTTAGGGCCTTAAAATGCAATAAATAATCAAATTATGACCTTTTTGACCCTCATAAAATCACCTCTAAACTTGCATCCAAAAATTACTATTTTACTCACCACTTGCAACTTAATTGACATGACTCAACAATAAATTAAAACATAAAACACAATCTACACATAAACACCATTACACATTAACCATAGACCTTAGCCCTCAAACTATTTTCTTGATTCTAAGGTCATAAATTTAGAAACTTAAAATAATTGAACCACCACTACAATACTCATGTAACGCCCGTCGTGCAAACCCCAGAGAACACACACATAATGCGAATAATTTTTTTTTTTTAAATAATAAAAGTAAACATGCAATAACATTAAAAGATAACCACATAACATATTACATAGCATTAACACACTTGGCTCTCTGGGGCACGCGAGGTTACATCGCAACAACTAAACAGAATAAAGATAACGAATATAACATAACCATATAATTTATGATAACCATATACAATGATACATCCGATAATCATGATGCGAGCATAATAATCATCGCATAATTACATCCATGATAAATCTCTTAATAGAGTTACAAAAGAACCTAACTATTACATCTTTGGTATAATATTACATTACAATTTTCTTTGATACATGAATTACATTGAATTTCCCAACATGGGGATTGATACAAGAATAATGAACATGAAGTACAACTGATCACTGGTACAACTCCACTGCGGAAAGCTAAAAAGACAAGATGCTGATGGGGAACCCAACGGGTGTGGAGCACGTTCCACCCAACCATGTGAATTACAAGTAACTCACCCCCCGTGCTCAGAGGTGACGAGGAAGTGAACCCGTCCATGAATGTCACCGACTCAACAACAACATGATACAAAACAAGTACAACCCAAGCATACGATGAACAACCAATAACGTTCACAGATCACATGACAAGTTAAAACCAAGAAACTCATCACAATAACATGAAGTACTGTCAATAACAATCATTAAGCAAATTCACAAGAATTCAAAGAAACATCATAAGAGATAACATCCAGAAGAACCGAACCAACACCCAAAATACATTTCCAAATAAATCATAACCAATATAAAGAACACGATTCCATAATAACTCTGAATCAACCATTCAATACACCATTCCAATAGGCAACAAGAACAAGTCAGACGGGAGTCAAGTAGGGAGGGTCATCACATAACTCTCATGGGATCCCCTGGCTCTTCCTCCAACTGAGGCGGCACCCACCTATGGATTCCGTAGCCCTAAATCAGAACAACATAAAAAATAACAATATCTAGAGGCAACAAGAAACAAGGACAAGGATGTCTAGTGGAGAGTGTCATCGCATAGCTCTCATGGGATTCTCCTGGCCCTTCCTCAACGGGCGGCACCCATCTATGGATATCTGCCCTTCCTCCTAAGCTGAGGGCACCACATAAGCTAATGTGGGCCGATAGTCTCTACGTGAAGATGAGACTATGACTATGCCGACCACGGCCTTCTCAGTCTATCACTAGTCTAAGGTAGCCCTAATGCATAGCCGAGGAATCCAATGTTTTATTATCTTGTGTTTTTAAACTACCCAACCCCCTAAATCTATTGTTTAGGTTATCACTTGTTTAGCTTACTCATTCGTGGGTTATCCTGAGCCCTTCCTCATCCTGAGGCGCCGGCGCCCACGAAGAGCCACTCTCCCACCTATGACCCCTAACATATCTCAAGTAGGCAAGGGTTGAACCAACACATATAAATCATAAAACCAAAAATCCAATACACGAGGCATTAACCATCTCGCAACTGCACATAAGGAACAAACTTGCAAACCCGTCCAACCCTTCCTAACATAACCCCAATAACGCTCAAAAGTATAAACAAGGTAAATACACTTTAAATCACAAGCCTCTGGAACAGGATTAAAATACGATAGGGTTCCCACATCGACAACAAAAAGCAATAAAGCAAAACATAACATACAAGGAAACTCACATCACATTTTGCAAAATTGCACATTTAAGTTCGATTCCAATCCCAATTATGTAACTAAAATGATCGTTTCAATAAACTCCACAATTACAACTAAAAGCTAATTCTTGTCTAAATATTTATTTAATCAAAATAATATTTAACATTGCCCATTTAAACTATATAAAAATTACCAAGATATAAGCAAATTTAAACGTTTAATTCCAATATAAAACTACGTTCTTACTATGTAATAATTTAACATTAAAATTAAATAATCATTATTCCTCAAAAAATAAACGATATTAAATCACAAGATTATAATCTCAATTTTATTTTCTTTTTCTTTATTTTTATTTTTAAATAAAATACATTACAATTATAAAATAAAATAAATAACTAACTAACTATATATATATATAAATATATATATACATATATATATATATATATATATATAAAATTAAACAAAAAAAATATATATATATATATATATATATATATATATATATATATATATAAATAATATATAAAAAAAAACTTAAACTAAGAAGCGGTGGGCCCATATGGTGGGTGGATCCATAGGGTGCTAAAGATCAATGTAGCTGGCACCTAGCATGGAGAGGGATGGGAGTGCAATTTGTAGTCCCTCCCTTCCCTAATAAAAACAACTTAAATTTTATTTGCATAAATTTTTTTTTATAAATTTTTTTTTTCGATATAAACGAAATTTAAATAAAATTTTTATTAAAAACAAATTTTGATATAAACGAAATTACTGTATGAACAATTTCGATTTCAGAACAATATTTTAAAACGAATTCATGTGCCAGTCATACGGCCGACACACCAATAAATTGTTTATTAAAACAAACCAATATAAACGAGTATATATATATGTGTATATATATATATATATGTATATATTTTGGGTAAATAGACCAATATAAATCAGAGAATATATATATATTCTGGGTAACAGATCAATATAAACCAGTATATATATATATATATACTATACATTCTGGTAAAAGTACAGAGGTATAAAACAAAATAAAAACAAAAATTACAAAACAATAAATGCATCCACTCATGTTTCAATATACTGACAAAACCCCAAATTCATTATCTTCAACAAGAAAATCATCTTTTCTACAATCCTATCGTTTATAGATTGAAATGTTTCAGAGGATCGGGGTTCTTGTTTTGACAAACAAATTGGACAGTATAATTACTATGGTTTTCTTTGTTTTCTAATCTAATAATTTGCTCTAGTTTCAGTTTTCAACAATAGTTTTTCCTATATTCACAAAATTCATTTTAATCAAATATATTTTTCCTTTTTTCTGAAGCAAACAGATAAAAACAAGGGTACGAAAAGAAGACTACGAGAGGAACCTGGAGTCCAATGCAAATCTGAAGATGCTTGCTTGACTCTGATGCCCTCGAACCCGATTCCAATCTTTAGTCCAGAATGAACTCAACAATCACTTGAGCAACTTCAACTTTCTGATCTTCTGTGTGTGGGTGAGAACTCCCAAAAATTCCTAATTAAATAAAATATATTGCCCATTTCTTCAAAACTCTCCAAAAATCCAAAATTAAAAGAAAATCAATTCTTTAAAACTAGCTTTTTCCCAACTCTCAATTCCTATTGGCTCACACTGTCTTTTTATTCTTTTATTTGTTTTATTGCTTTAATTCCTGTTTTGCAACTTTTCTTGCACCTCACATTACATATTTATTTTAAATAAATTATTCTCATAATTATCCACCACCAATTTAATTGATTAAAATAATTAAGCCATATTTAATATTTAATTATTATTTAATTGCAATATATGATTTTCAAAAATAATTAAATTATTTAAATATTTAAATACCATTTAATCCAACATTAAAATTAAATACTTTATTTCAATCATTAAGATAAATCATAACTAATAAAATACCACATTAATCAAACTACGACAACACATGAAACACAAGCCACAAATGACGACAATTACAACAATGAACAATACCAAACAAATGAGATGACCTGACATCATGGGACGGGAGGACTTCATCGTCACCTCTGTATCAACATTTAACCGTTGGGTTATTGGTGCTCGCCCTGTGGAATCGAGACTTATACCTGCAAATCCTGCATACAAACGAAGTTGTGTACATATGCATACATATATATATATAATCTCAAAGTGTTAAATCGAAGTACTACATTGTGAGAAGGAATCACAACATAGCAGGGCACTCGCGAATGAATGATGCTATATTGTCATTCATCACACCTATCGTAACAATTATAATTTAACTGATAAAATAACATTTCTAAACTAACAATTTCATCTCATGACATAATTCATTAAATCATTGCATCATAATATAATTCTGAAAATCAACTAATATAACCAACCATACTGTCATACGAAATAATCATGTCCATAATGAAACAATAGCATCATCTAACGTCTAACTAACCAAATCAAACAATATCATCATCGTCACAAGTAGCAAACAACCGCATTGAAAGATACTAAATCCTACCAGTACAAGGAGGGGCATTACAACTCACTTGACCCTTAATGCTAACCACACATCAACTCACTTTTCATAACATGAGGTCACATTCAAGAACTTCGACTGGAAGCAAAATATTGACAAGGGTTCAAATTGGTTCTCCCTTCTTCCTAATGACACACATCTCTTAAGAATTTTCTTAATACAAGGTCGGTTCATAATTTATGGAAGTCACTTGCTCCTATTTTCAATAAGATTCAATGCAACATGCTAGTGAGTAGAAATAGATTAATACATATACTCGTTATCTTCTTTGGTGTAGAATAAAATTTTAAATCTATCTTTAACAATAATGAAATCCGAATCTTAAGTATTCCATTGCTCTTTTTATTGAATCCTTTAATAGTCATTTATTAGTAAATATCAATATATAACTAAATAAAAAAATCACATAACTTACCTTGTTAACTCACCTTAAGTATCATCACTATCAGTTAGAGTTGTCTCATTTTACCATTGATGATGTCAAGAATTTATTCTTTTTGAATTTCTTCATGATCTTCAAGGGTCTTGTTCATTCCCAAGTATTAACCCTTTCCAAAAAACATAAAACAAATTAGCGAATCACTTGTGCTAAAATACATTTCATTTTTTTGTTCATCAAATTAAATCTACTTATCCCTTGATGTTGGTAAGAATCTAAATTTGCATATACTTCTCATACTTTCCTAACGATTTTCCAAATCATATTTAGTAGCTTTGGATATTTACTACAATCATCTTTTGACTAAGTCGTGGAAAAAAATCAAAATATTAAACATTTAGTTGAGTGTAATCATTGATGTTATTTTATACTTTCACAACTTGAATATATAACTATCAATTTCACACAAACTCACTCCATCATACTACTCTAAGATAATGAGAATTAGAGATTTAATCATTTAACCCATCAACATTTCCAATGTTATATTTAAATAATATTGATCAAAGTATCGAATAATTCATTAATTTAACATAATAGAACTTTATAAAAAGGTCACAATGGTCATAGATAGGGTTGGGTCTGACATACCCCTCCCCTTAGATTGGAATTCCTCCTGAAATTCGTTAAGGTTTCAAATATTAATCCCCATTTAAAAAGACATATAAATCCATAAAATATGTTGATCATTTTTTTTCTACTTCATGAAAGAATAAAATATTAAATCATAAGTACATGTTAGAGACATCCATTCCAAGAATCAAACATATAAATACTTAGAACAAAATTTCCCATCATAAAAAAAAATTTGATATACTAACAATATAACAAATGTTTTTGATAAGGTAAGAAAGGTTTTGAAAGGACCAAGAACCATATATTTAAGGTAAGTATACCAAGGTTTTTGATAAGGTAAGAAAAATTTAGTAGCCATCCATGTATTTAATATTCTTGATTAAAAATTATACCAACATATATCCAAACACATTAACAATCCCATATACCCTTCAAGGTTCCCTTTTGCATCATAAACATCACTCATGATAGATTTTTTTTTTTCCAATATCAATTCATGTCTCCAAGAATAATAGTCCCAAATTTATTTGTTACTTTCTTTCTTTGATATTAGTCAAGTATTCCACATCTCATTTATTTTTTTAAATTTATCCATATATCACAATAGTTACACATAATTCACAACACAAGGCTCATACAATGGGGTTTACAAGGATGGATATTTTTGGATACCATAGCCATTAGGAAAGATGGTCTTGAGGTCCTTCTCTAAGGATCCCTCCATAAATTTCCTAGTACCTTCCTCTTGTTTTTTTAAGGGGGTTAGCATCTAAAATGAAGGTACATCAAGAACAATCATGGAACTAGGGGAAAATGGATTACAATCATCCCATACTGGTCCCATTTACAACCCCCTTAATATAATTCCCCAACACATCTACTCCCAGGTATATGACCTACCAAGGAACAACCTAGGATATGGCAATTTACAAATGTCACATTCCTCTACACTTTCCTTGAACCATTTGCAAACAATAAGAAAGCCTCAAGCCGAGTAACATAAGATCATAAACCAAAGTTTCAATAAAAATCCCAATAGAGAAAATTATAAATTTGAGAGAAAAAAAATAAAGATCAATTGTAGCTATATTGCAACATTCCAATCTTAATTCAAAAATGAAATTAAATAAGTCCTCGAGGCAATTGGACTATGACAACCTTCAAATGACTAAATAGCCTTAATAAAAGAAATGTAAAATTTCACACTGCTAGCATATAATAAAATAAAACATCAATTAGGAAATTACCAATAATTCATATTTCAACAATAAAATTTGCACATTATGAGCACCATGTGACTTTGATAAGCCACCTAAGGGGGGAGGGGAATGGTGGTTCTCTAACCACTTAAGTATAATAACATACAATAAAATGGTGGTCCCTAACCACATAAATATGATAGAACACAATATCACGGTGGACTTATCCACATAGTATCAATGTTTTGTATTCATAAGTGAAATTGAAATCCCAATACTATGTCTGTAGAATTACATCCTTTACCCATGGGTTATAAATGTTAAGGAGTAGGTTTGCACTATGAAACAACAAGTGTGATCGTTCAAATGTGTGGGGGAGTAGGATAGGAACATTTCCAAGGAGAACCATGGATTCCCATAAGAGGTTCTCTCACCTCTCAACCCCTATTTACACAAGTTGGCATCTCAATCTCGTAGGGGAGCCATACATTAGGGGTACACATTTAATATACCTACAATACTCACACAAGGGAATACATCACAATTCATTTAATATGAACACTTCCACATATATCATGTTCATGTATCATTCTAGAACTAGTTAATTTATACACTATAATCATGAAGATCACTTATTGGGGATTGTTCTTCACGTCCACCCACCCTTATCCAAGTTGCATACCTTGTATCTCAAAATTGGGGCACAACACATTTATGGGTCTCATCACATGTTATAACACAATGCACTTTATGTAGTTCACCACACTATAGCACACATGTCGATACAACCACCCACACTTTATTATCTTTACACAATGTTCACTTTGTTTATCCCTTTTGTTAACATATATTCATCTGCATAAGTAAAAGAGATTGCCATATAATTCAAAATTGTAACCTAGGTAATACTCCATCTTCTTACAATTAACAATACATGGTACATTACATTTTTTATTATACTAGTTTGGGTAAATCCACTATAAGTTTTCACAATGCACTAAGCAAGTTTTCTACTTCATAAAGTAAAATTTCAACCATTTTATTTTGGAACATTATCATAGAGGAAAAGGAAACATACATAATACATACAACATGTGATAAATTGTGGCTAATAAACATTGCAACTGAGTAATATTTATGTATATTTATGAATCTTGCACTTTGTTAACTAAGGTTGAATCCTCTAGACGCATGTTATAATCATCGTTGTCATATTTCCTTCTAAATGTTATTAGGTACAAGAACATACAAATGACACTAGAATTCTTGGATGTTTTAACTTTCTTTTAGTTTTCTCCATTGTATCCACATATATATGTGTTTTTCCTGATTGAGTACTATCTAGAAGCATATAAACACACATATTAATTGGAAGTTTGACTTGTCAATTTCAATGCACTTTATGAATATAGTTTAAATTTTCTAATCACTTTACTTACTGTAAACAACTCATAATTTCATACTCCATTTGAAATAATTGATTAATTCACACTAATGACACCTACATCCTTTAAGGAAAACACCTACATGCATAGGTTACTAATTTATGACTAAGATATAAAATTCCTTATTTTTCTCTAATAAGTTCTTCGTTCCTAGTAATAAACAAGAAGGATACAAGTAACATTCTTTAGATAATACTTTAACTCTTAATTCACGTTTTGACAAGGTCTTTCTTCAAGATTTTAAATTTAATTACTAGCAAAGGAATTTTTTAAACATCACATTAATTAATTCCCAACCATCATAATTTAGTTGTTTCTTTCCATATATATATTACTTTTGACTTTATTCTTAGCACTCTTGTTCTTTTGCTTGCTATTTTTAGCTCTAAACAATAAAATATATTGGATTGATAGTGGTTATAATTCCCTTTAACTTTGTTTAACACTCATTAATTGTGAAAAGTGCTTAGGTAAATTTATAGTTTTGTCTTTTTAATTTTAGGTAAATTTGGTTTTGACAACCTTTCTAAATTGAACCTATTATACATTGCAAAACTTTGATCATTGGTTGGTGTCATAACTTATTCAATTTTTCCTACTAACTGTGAGTCGATTGAATCTAGGATTTAAAACTTTTAATAAAGGGATTTTATCTTATGCTAAACCATGTTTTTTTATTGGAATGAATGCTTAGAGAGGTTTATATGTAATTAATGTCTAAGTTACCTGGGTTGATTTTAACCCATCCTTAAGTTGCATTTAATTATCATTACAAAGGACTACTAATTAAGTTCTTCAAAATTTACATCCTCAATTTTCTTTTTATCAATTCTTCAATTAAAACTAGAGGTGTTTCAAAAGCACACATGATGGAAATTAAAAGGTTTCTAGTGTTGTACACCTTTTTTATCACATAGTTTATTTATAAGTGAAACTTAGGAAAATCTTACTTTAACAACCAAGATTTATAACATGCTAGGTATATATATGGCTCAAACATTTCTTTCAAGAGAACTATGGAACAATTCTTATTATACTATCCTTGGTTTGAGATAACATTGCTTAATTATGTTTCAATTTAAACATTAAACCCATCATCATCTCTTTCAATAAAAAAATTAACTATTAGTTTCATTTTAAACCTTCCATAAGGTTCACTAGGAGAAATCATTAATTAATCTCTCAAACTACTCTCTATGTTTCCTACAATTAAAGAAATGATTTAAACTTTCTTAATGTTCAACTATAAAATCAATAATAATTTATTTAAATTTTTTCTAGGTTATACTTCATCATCCACGATAATTGAAATACATCAAGTTTTTTATAAGCTTAATCAATTTAGTTTCAATGACTAAGGTCACAATGGTGGCAAAAGGGTTTTATTTAACCATCCATAATAATCAATTAAAATTAAAATTTTCAATCAACACCATTAATGTCCTATCAAGGATGTGGTTGTGAGGTGGTAAATGTTGAATGCACAAGACAACTGAGAGGGGGGTGAATCAGTTGTTCATTAAAACATAAAAACCCTCATTAACATTTAGATCCACATTAACCTTATTAGTATTTAATTTGTTAGAGTGATTTAACATGAAAGAAAATAACAAAAATTGAAACAAAACAACACCATACACAAAAAAACACCAAATTTACGTGGAAAACCTAAGAAGGGAAAAACCATAGTGAGGATTAGCTCACAATACAAAGTAACAAATTAAATAAAATGCATTTATTGATGTCTTGTAAAACTATTGTAAAGTATTGTGAATGACTCACACTTTTCTAGACTTTTATTAAGCATTCAAGTCTAATGGACCTATTCTTCCCCTAATTTAATGTTATAAAATGTATTATCACATTAATCTAGAAGGCTTGTAAATTAAACTTAGTTTTAATCTAGCGTTGTAATGTGTTTTACACATTCACATTGGATGTTGTGCCTTTCTAGGCTATGTGGACCTCATTTTAATGTTGTAGAGTGTATTTAATCACACTTTCACATTGAAATTTGTGTCCCTAGCATTAATTACCCTTTACATTATCATTAATCAGCCCTTATGACCCCATATTATGAATCTCTTGGCTTATTTTGATCAAAGACCCGATAAAATCAACATAAATATTGAAAATCTTCATTCCTCGACAATCTAGCTGGCAAAAGATCCCCTGTGGGACTAAGCCACCTATTTGGGTGAATGAGTCCCATCCAAGTGGGACTAAGTTTCCCAACTTGGCGACTTAGTCCCATTTGGGCTATTTTCGAGGTTCGAGTGGGAAAAATTGAGTTTTAAGTTTAATTTTCTTTCATGTCGGCCTTAGGGATCAATCTAACGGGCATTTTAGGTATATTTCCTATAAAAACAAGCTTCTAGACCCTCATTCATAATTAATTCATCATTTATTCATCATTCATTATCTCTCTCAAGTCAAGGAAGCTAGGGTTTTAGAATTCTAAGTCATCAAGATAGCTTTCTAAGGCACTCAAGGGTTGCTTCTTCATCCATTGTTGCAAATTCAAGATGTATCATCATGGAAAGTTTCTAATTCATTTTTCCACTCTGCTTTGGCTTCCTCTACCCAATTTTCTTGTAATATTGAAAGGGAACACAATAAGGCTTCATCTTTTTCATCCTTCCTTGAAAGTGCATCTACTACAATATTTTATTTCCCCTTATATATAATCTCAAAGTCATATCCTAACATCTTAGTGACCCATTTTTGTTTCTCTTTATAAGATAGTCTTTGTTCCAAAAAATATTTTAGGCTATCATGATTTTTCTTAACCTTGAACTGTCTACCCAATAGATAAGGCCTCCATTATTTAATTGCATGAAGGATTGCTAGCATTTCCTTCTCATAAATAGGTTTTAGCTGATTCTTACCCTTTAATTGACGACTCTCAAAAGCAATTGGTCAACCTTCTTGCATGAGCACTACTCCTATCCCATTTCCAAAAGCATTACATTCCACAATGAATTCCTTGGTGAATTTAGGAGTGGCAAGCACTAGATTTGTACACATAGCCTCCTTCAATCTCTCAAATGTTGTATTAGCAAACTCATTCCAATGAAAATAATCCTTCTTCAATAGAGTGGTGAGAGGTGTTGCTATACGGCCATAATTCTTCACAAATCTTCTATAGTACCCTGTCAATCCCAAGAAACCCCTCAGTTTCTTAATGGTTTTTGGAATAGGCCATTCAATGATAGCCTTAATTTTTTTAGGGTCCACCTTTACTCCATGTGAAACTATGTGTCCCAAATACTCCACCTCTTTAAGACCAAAAGCACACTTGGATGGCTTAGCATAGAGTTGATGATCTTCAAGTATTTGTAATGCTTGATCCACATGTTGCAAATGTTCTTCCAAAGTCTTGCTATAAATCAATATATCATCAAATAATACTAACAAAAAATTTCTCAAGAACTTCTTAAAAATGGAAATCATCAAAATTTGGAATGTAGATGGTGCATTAGTAAGACAGAATGGCATCACCAAAAATTCATAACGACCTTCATGAGTCCACAATATTTTCTTACAAATATCTTCCTCCTTAATCTGAATTTGGTGATAACTAGATCTATAAAATACATAGCTCCAGTTATTCATCTAGCAAATCATCAATGATTGGAATAGGAAACTTATCTTTAATGGTGTACATGTTGAGCACTCTATAGTCTAGAAACATGCACCAAGTATCATCCTTCTTATGTACCATCACCATAGGTGAGGAGTAAGCACTTTGGCTATGCCTGATAATTCCTGCCTTTAGCATCTCCTCTATTTTTTTCTATCTCACTATTTTGTATGTGTGGATACCTGTAAGGCCTAATGTTTAGTGGTTGGCTTCCTGGAACTAACTATATGGCACAATCATGATCCCTCTTAGGAGGAAGTCTTTTAGGCATATGTCTAAGAACAACTGAGTGACGGTCAATTATATCTTGCAAATCTGAATGAGTAGGAGCATTAGATTGAGAGACTTCTAATGAACATAGCTAGGCCATAAATCCATCCACTCCTTTCTTAAGAAATTTTTTCATTTGATGAGAGCTTACCATTTATGGCAATTTTTCCTTCAACCCCCTTAGCTTTACTACCCTTCCTTTTGATTGAAATCTCATGAATAGTTCTTAGAAGTTCATCTCAATCATTCACAATGTAGTACACCGTTGTGCTCCCAAAACAATATTTGTTGCACCCATGGATATCGCATACATTGGGGTATCAAGTTGATAATCTCCCATGGATAATTTAATGCTATGAAACTTCCCAAAACAACTAACTGTAGCACCATTTGCAATCAAAACTTGAAACTCTAGAGCTAGATATATAAAACAATTTAGACGAGTAGCTAACTTTTTGTTGATAAAATTATGAGTACTACTTGAGTCGATCAACATTGTTACCTTCTACTTCTTTAAGAACCCCACCACTTTGAAAGTTTGTGGAGCAATGAAACCTGAGAGTGCATGACAAGAAATTATTGGTTGAGAATCATTTGATTCCTCATTTGACTCCCTTTCATCCTCTAGTATGGGTTCCTCCTCTTCTTCCTCACTTGGACCTTCAATATAGAACAATTTCTTTTCACTGCATTTATGTCCTCAACTGTATTTGCTATCACAATTGAAACACGACCCTTTTTCTATTTTCTCATCAATTTGTTATGGAGCCTATCTAGTAGGTTGTGTTGAATATCCTTTCTCTCTTGTCACATTAGCCTCTTGCTTCTTAGGAATCAAATACTTCTACTCTACCTTGTATGCTAAGATAAAAGACTCATTTATGGAGCTAGGGATAAACATGCGTACCTCATGTTGATCCTTGAGACCCCCCAAGAATAAATCATTGAAGTTTTCCTCCGTAATTGTATCCACTCTTAAGGATAGATTTTGGAATTGTTGAATATAATCCTTAACTGATCTTGTTTGTTGAATTTTAGCTAGCTAGATGAAGAAGTTATTTGTCATGCTATTGCTATATTATGCTTGGAGTTCCTCCATAAAAATTGACCATGAGACGGTGAGCCCCTTTTTCCTTTAATGAATGCAAATCCAGTGATACCAAATGAATTGATTTGGTTCTAGATATAGGGAAGACATCGCGGCCTTTTGTTCATTTGGGATTTGGTGTACTTAAAAAAAAATCTCCATTTGGTTTATCCATGTTAGAGGATCCTTGCCATCGAACTTGTGCATATCCACCTTTGGAAATAAATTCCTAGATACCATAGGAGTACTAAAACTTGTGTCAATGTTAGCTGACCTAGAATTTCCACCTTGGTTGCTTGAGAACTCCTTTCTTGGTTCAGCCATATATGTGTTTAACATGTATCGTATGTCCGATATATCTCCTCTTAGGTCACACATAACCATCTTCATTGAGGAAATTTATTCCTTGACCTTACTTATTTCCTCATTAGGAGTAATATCCTCTATTGTTACCCCATCCTTATTAGGAGTCTTCCCCAGAGTGACAACATTCTTTTTGCCCCTTGTTGCAAGACCCATCATGATGGGAACCACTAATTTTGAATATAAATCGTACAAATGAAATTGAAATTCTCTAAAAAATTTACTATAACTTACTAGGGCCAAAATAACACTCACCTAGAAAAATCTCCAAGAAATAAGCAGATTTGTAGTATGGAGAGTGATATTTGTGAAAAAATTAATTTTTCAAGAACTTTCTTATTTATGCTTCAATTCCCCAAAATTTTTTACTATAATCTCATTTAGTATTTCTTTAAAAACCCAATAAAAATAAGGTACCAATTCAAAAAGATGTGCGAGATATGCAGATTCAAAAAAAATTGTGTAGAAACCCTAATTCTACAATAATTTGCTTAATTATGCTCCAATTATTTTGAAATATATACTATAGCTTCTTTAATATGTTTTTCAAAAACCCTTTAAAAATAAGAATTTTTTTTTCCAAAATCTGAAAGATATGCTCTTCCCAAAATCACCTCCAAAATTGAGAAAAAACTTTGCCTCTATGGTGCCAAGATCATGCTCTGATACCACTTGTTATGAAATAAATTACACAATAGAAGAATATGATATGAAATATGCTGAAAATACTTGATAATAAATGAGAATAACAAGCCACTTCAACGGTGGAAAAACTCCAAATATCTCTAATGAGAACACACTTCACAACTTCATGATGAAATAAGACTCACAACCTCCTACATATACCTATTTATGCCTAGGATATCACCTAGGCTGACTTAGACACACCTATATAAGTCTTAGGCCAACCTAAATAACTAAATAACAATACACTAATGATAATATGACTTAATAGAGAGTTAAGATAGCCACAAGCCAACTATTCATAACCCAATGTACACTAATATTAAGGGTGTAGCACATTATGGCAATATATGAGTCAAGATAGTGGTCAACAACAATGGCAATAATGCCATAATGGTAATGCCCCAACAACATGAAAATAATTTTTCCATTTTGAATTCATAATTGAGGAAAAAAGAAGAGCGAATAAAATCAACTAGCTCGAAGGAAAAAAGCAGGGAAAAATAGCTTGTGGTAGTGGGAAAATCAGTGGGAAGCATAAAAAAAGCTCGAATTCTAAGGTAAATTAATTTCTTTTGGAAATAATCTTGATTTTATTATCAATTTTGTAAAATTCTAGTAGTATTCTTTTCATTATGTCGAATGATTCAATAGCAAAGTAAAATTTAATTTTATGTTTGTGTTTGTTACGGCCTTGAGCTAAATGTTTGAGTAATTTTGACCACCTTTGGGGTCACATGGCCATACAACCTACCTTGCATGAATATTATCTATGTTTAGAGCCTTATTGGCTAGCTTGTAGAGCTAGGCCATGGCTTAGAGCCATTAATGATTTGACTGTCACTTGATCTTGCACGATGCTACTAGCCATACTATGGCTATCAAAATTTCAATATGATTGACTGTGTATTTTAGCATATTTAATCTTTGTAGAGGATCGATTATCGATCCTATGGGAAGCGCATAATACCCTATGATTCATTTCCAATGTATTGATACCCATTATTGGTTGGGCCGATAATGGTAAAGGGCTAAAAACATTTGCTTAAAGAATGTGTCATATGTATGTATTTTGTTGTTTTATGATGCCACCATTGTTCAATAGAAATGATGGAGTTTTTAAGTTTGAGATTCATTAAACCCTTGTATAATTTGATCCACAAGGTAGAACATGTTATTTCCTTGAAAGTGTTACAAATATAAGTTTGTAGGTTGAAATATATGGTGTAAAAACAACATGCCTTAATGGGAATTCTTGAATATTACCCTTGATTTGCTAAGAAAGAAATGCATTATACATATAAGAAATAGTCGTTCCTAGAGTGACCAACAAATACTTTGCTCATAACCTTTAAAAGCATGGGTTTAATTAAGAACCGTAATTTTTTTTGAGTTTTGTCTCATTACTAAATGATTGCTCAGGTTTCACAAACATGAGCATGTTGATCTTATAATCATTTTATATGTATGTAGTTGCACAATAAATTTTTGTATTGTTTATGTATTTAAAGTTTCGAATAATTGGCATTCTATTTTCATGTATGAAGTTGGGTTAGTGATGCAAAGCAGGGTGGAGGTTTTCAAAAAAATAAAATTGAACCAACTTTGAACAATCTTTCCACCTTGAAACCTCTTTCTTGGTATTTTCTCACAATTTCCTCAATCTTACTTGTAGCATTCCAAAAAAGGTGTTTCTATCATAACTTTCAGAAAATAGCTTTTAACAACAAACCAAAACTAGTTTTACATACCCATTAAGCCCTTTAGAAACATATCTCAAAATCATAAGGGGTTTCTTTAGAACACAACCCTCAAAACTTGTTGCTACTCTGCTCTGCCCAATTAGGCCTCTTTTCCAAAGAAAAATCCATAAAAACACTTTCCCAACCATAAAATTCCATCCCTAGACTTCAAATAGGTCATATGGAGTCAGAAACAACAACTTTTATCAACTGAAACACCCACAGATTCACCAAACTTCAAAACCCTACCTAGGCCTATTTAGGCTTGTTCACATAGGGGTTTATTGATTCTATATACTCTAGGCCTTAGTTATCTTCACCAACACCCTAGAAACACTTAATAGGGTTTTCCTATGCTCACCAAACTGATTCCCAGACCTATTCTTTGCTTCTTTATCAAACCCTAACCTCTAACCATCGTTTCATGCCTAAAACATGGTGTTTTCTATCTAGGGCATTAACAAAACTTTATCAATCTGCCTCCCCTGCTCCTACCAACCACATAAAATAAAAACCTACATATAATTCTACCATTCCACCAAGTTATAGCATTTTCTACTGGGTGGAATGGCTTACAATTCCATTTATTCAATCAAACCCTCAAATTTAGGGTTTTAAAATAGTTTTCAATAATTTAGTTCTAATTACCTCCAAACTCAAAGAAATAAGAAAAAATCAATTGGAAATGAAGGAAGATTCACCCCAGTATTGATTCCAACTCCACTTAGATCATTAACAACTTGTACGAGGCCGTACAAACCTCTGTAGTAGCACAATACTATGAAAAACATAGGAAAAAGTCTATTATTTAATATTCAAATTCAATATTTCAAACTCCAACCTTTAGCCAATGTTCAAATTTCATTTTAAAACATCCACACACAAAACCCAACTATTCCAAACTGAATTTCCCACCAAAAAATCAACTTGACCTTTTCACTTCCACAAAAATAAATAAATTGAAATGTTGCTAATGCAACATTTACAACATTTACACAAACTTGAAAACTTTTATATAAACTAACCCCATGAACCTATAAACATCATAAATGGTATGAATAGACCTTATTATTT
Organism: Sequoia sempervirens; assembly: GCA_007258455.2. Lineage (NCBI taxonomy): Eukaryota > Viridiplantae > Streptophyta > Pinopsida > Cupressales > Cupressaceae > Sequoia > Sequoia sempervirens. The sequence goes on along the minus strand of VDFB02045408.1, from coordinate 51,939 downwards.
CAACTATGACTCAAAAATCCCCATAACCCCAAAATTGGACCATATTTACAAAATGAAGCTAGGTGCCCCTGCACCATACACCTGGACAAAAAGGAACTCAAGTGCCCTTGAGAACTGTACTGCAACAAAACCATGCTTGATCACATCATTCTTTGATCTCCAAGTGTCCTTCCATTTGGTAATCCCTTCCATTGAACCAAATATTAAAAATAGACACTATCTTTTGGCTTGTTGAACTCCTTAGCACCTTGGATGCAATCCAACTTCAAAGACCTACTTGATGATTGATCCTTGAATCCTTCTCCATCTGAAAGTGTTTTTGAAACTACATTTATACCTACAATAATACCTCTACCATCCTTGTCATGAACTATCTTCTTCTTCACTTTTGACGCATACTTGAACTTTCCCATATGTCTTTGCAATTCACCTTGAATCTTCCCACCTATGCTTCCCTTCTCATCCTTCTATTGTAGTACACCTACAACTACTACTTCATCAAACCTATTAGCCTTTGATATAAAAGAAATGAGTTGGCCAATATCTCCTTTTGAAAACAAGGAGTGGAACACCTCTGTGACCTTCTTAGCAACATACTCCTCACTCTTACCATTTATATCTTCCACCTGTTGATCTACCCCTATGTCTACTGCTTTATTAGGTCTACAGACCTTTGAGTTAACAAAAATTGAATGACCATCAACTTCTTTTGAGAATAATGAACAAAAAAACCTTTTCAACACCACCTCAAAATGCTTCTTAACCCACTCTTGAATCTCCACAATCAATTCATCCTTGACCTTCAATAACTCATATTTTGACACCAACTTAATACCATTTCCTTCTAAAATTGAATCATTCTTCAATGTTGTTGTCTCAGCACCTTCAAGGTTAGAAGTGGTTGTAAGGTCTCTATCCTTATATTATTCTACTTTTATGAATTATTTCCTACCAACCATCATCACATTATCCTACTTAACTTGTCTTGTAGCATCTTCCTTCAAGGGTGTCAAAGTAAAAGAAAGTCCATCTTTCTCAATCTCATAGGTATTGTTCCTAGCATCATACATTGCATGCCTATAAAATTGCTAAGGCCTCCCTAGTAGAAAATGGCACACATCCATAGGAAATACATCACATAGAATCTTGTCTTTGTATCCACCTATATTGAACTCAACTCAAGCTTGCTCATTAACCAAAAAATATTGACCCTCATTCAGACAAGACAGTTTATAAGGAGTATCATGTGGTATTCTAGGCAATTTAAATTTCTCAACCATTTCAATGGACACCATATTATCAGTATTGCTTGAATCAACTACAACCTTACATACCTTTCCCATGAACTTGCAAGTTGTCTTGAAGAGTGTTCTTCTTTGTAATGGCTCCTTCTCTTTTGATGCTTTGATGAGTGTTCTCTGAACATTAAAGATTCTCCAACTTCTAGAGCAACATATTGCATTAGAGAGTTTACACTCTCATTATCATCTTCTTGCACCAATTGAACTCTCTTTTCTCCTCCATGTGAACTAGAAGCTTGATCTTCCTTGCACTGCCATGCTAGATTTCCAAATTTATTGCATTGATAGAACCTTCTTGTGAATGCATTATAACCTCTTCCTTGTCCTCCAAATTTGCCTCTAAAACCTGATCCACTACCTCTAAATCCACCTCTCTGATCAAAAACTTGTTCTTTGTCTTTACTTGCATTTGCTTGGTCCTCATAGGATTTCCTTGGAGTATAAATTGAACCTCTACCTCTAGAGGTGCTACCTCTTCCCCTATTTTGTTTCTCTTTCTTTCTCTTCAACTTTTCTTCTATTCTAATAGCCAACTGAAAACATTCTTCAATCATTCTAGGAGTGGCTATACTCATTTCATCTTGTATATTGAACCTCAACCCATTCATGTACCTTGCTATTTTTTCAACTTCATCCTCAACATGACCTGCTCTAATGCTCAACTTGTGAAACTCTTTTGTGTAGGCCATGAAATCCATTTCTTTTTTCTTGATATTTTTCAACTTTCTAAAAGTTTGTATTGCATAGTCACCAGGAAAGAATTGACTCTTAACTTTAGACACCATCCTATCCCATGAATTTATTTTTTATTTGCCATTTTTCACTCTCTCATCCTACACATAGTTCCACCAGGTTAGGGTAGGGACTTTCAACTTAGTCTTAGAAAAAATTACCTTTTATTCAATTGCTACCTCCTTGTATTCAAAATAATTGTCTAGTGCATCAATCCAATCCAACACTTCTTCACTATCCATCTTCCCACCATACATGGGTAATTCCATTTTCACCTCAAAATAAACTCCTCTAAAATCCTTTAGCATCTTAACCATTCTCCTTTCATTAGGGTCCAACTCGTCATCATCGTGGACTCCTCTTGGAGGGTTTTCATTCTCACCCTCTTCCTCTTCCTCTCGGTCACTCTCATCTTCAGTGGCCTTGCCTCTTCTTTGGTTTGTTTCCAATGTTGAAATTCTAGATAAAACAACTTCTTGAGACTCCATCATCATTCTTATTTCTCTAGCAAACACTCCACTTCCTTTAGGCAGCATCTTGTCCTTTCAAATTGCAACTTTTTCTTCTTCAAATTTCAACCTCTTTCCTTCAAAAGATCAAAACCTATGCTCTAATACCAATTTGATGTAGAGCATGGTGGAGGTTTTAAAAAAAAACACAATTCAACCAAATTTCAACAATATTTCCACCTTGAAACCTCTTTCTTGGTATTTTCTCACAATTTCCTGAATCTTGCTTGTAGCATTCCAGACAAGGTGTTTTTGTCATAACTTTCAGAAAATAGCTCCTACCCATAAAAGAAAACTAGTTTTAGATACCCATTAATCCCTTTAGAAACATATCTCAAAATCATAAGGGGTTTGTTTGGAACACAACCCTCAAAAACTTGTTGCTACGTTGGTCTTAAGCCCAATTAGGCCTTTTTTCCAAAGCAACCTCCATCAAAACACTTTTCAAATCACAAACTTCCATCCTTAGAATTCAACCAAGTCATATTGAGTTCGAAAAAATAAATTTTTTCAACTGAAACACCAAAAAATTCACCAAACTTCAAAACCCTACCTAGGCCTCTTTAGGCTTGTTCACATAGGGGTTTATTGATTCTATATACTACATGCCTTAGTTATCTTCACCAACACCCCAAACACACTTAATAGGTTCTACCTATGTGGTGCAAGGGCACCCAAGCTCCTTAAGGATCACCTGAAGGGTCAGGAGGATGCAGGGGTCTTGAAGACCTATAATACATCTTAGAGCATCAATTATAACATTTTGAAACCTATAATGGCTTTTGGAATGGATAAAAACAATAGAGGAATCAAAAGTCCTGAGGGTCCTAATAAGGACCCTAGGACCAAAATGCATTGTAAGTGGACCAATAGTGTCCTAAGAGTCTAGATAGGTGTATAGGGTTTTATTTATGTCAAATAAGGTTGAATTATCAAATGTAATAAGTTTTTGAGGGTTTTAGTTAGTAGAAGTTAATAAATTAGAAGTTGGAAATTCAAATTTTGAAATCCAACTACTAGTTGCATTTTGGGTGGGTAAGTAGGTTTTATGTGATTTAGCAATAATAATGTAATAAAATCAATCCTAAACAGTTGGAGCAGTTGGGAGATAGGTATACAAAGATGGAAAATTCATTTGTACGGACTGTTGGTTGATTTTGCAGGGATTGTACGGACTGCTATAGGAAAATCAATAAAACTTCAATCTTTTTTGCATTTTCTTGATTTTTTTTATGAACTACTGATTTCCATTGATGATATGATCAATTGGATGGTTTAGGGAATTTTATTTACATGTTTTTTAACCATTGTATGTCCTGATAAGCACTAACAATCAATTCCTTGTACATTAGAATTGACTGTCTAAAGAAAGTTCATATTTTTCACTAGTTTTGAGAGTTTTTATGGATGATTGATGTATTTCATGGAGGCTTGTGATTGAAACCTATGAAATGGATCACATTTAACATGTATCATACATAGATAATAGGGTAACATGCAGGAAGGGAGGAATCTAATGTGTACGCATTGATTTGACAAGGCAAGGTACATGGGAATGGTGCCTAAGGTATAGTAGTAGGAGTTCTACCTAAATAAGGGGTGTGTTTTTGAGTTGGGATTGATGAAATATGTTGATCTAATGGTAAAAATTCAAAGAAATGGTTTTGGAAGTGTTTGGAAGGTTAGTTTTCAAGAAGCCCTAGTTTTGGAGGAATTAATTGAGGGTTTTGTGTTTAAGGGTGTTAAGGGTGTCTTGGGAGTTTAAGACATTGAAAATCCATGGTTTGGAGACAATTTAAGATACTGTTGAAAGTATCATATTCAGGGGATAAAATTTGAATAGGGTTGCTTTGAAAAAGAGGGCTAATTAGGCCTTAATTTTGTGGAAACAACAGGTTTTGGAGGGATTGGTTTGAAACAAGAGCCATCTGGGTTTGGATATGTTGTGTAGCATCATAAAAAACATTTGAATCAATCATTAGTTTTGGGAGTCACTTGAGAAAGTTGAGAGAAAAGTCCAAAAAACCATCGCTAGAGACCTAGTTGGGCTAGAAGCCTAGTCAAGGTGAATAAGTGGGTTTGTGTTTGAGACAGAGGCTTGGGAATTTGTAACCATTCAAGGAATATTTGATTGAGTATCCTAAGACTATTCCAAGGGTTTGGGTCCATAAGAGAAGGTTTTAAGTCATAAGTGAACTATTGAGGCTTATCTCCATAAGGGTGCCTAGAAGAGGGTTTGAGAGTGCTTCATTGAAATTCTTGAAATCATTATGTTTCTTCCAAAGTATCATACCCTCTACATCACTATGCTCACCAAATTGATTCCTAGACCTATTCTTTGCTTCTTTATCAAACCCTAACCTCTAACCATCCTTTCATGCCTAAAACATGGTGTTTTCTATCTAGGGCATCATAAAAACTTTATCAATCTACTCCCTCCACTCCTGCAAACCACATAAAAGAAAAACCTATATCTATTTCTACCATTCCTATAAGTTAGAGCATTTTCTACTAGGTGGAATGGCTTACAATTCTATTTATTCAATCAAACCCTCAAATTCAAGGTTTTAAAACAATTTTCAATAATTTGGTTCTAAAAAACTCCAAACTCAATGAAATAAGACAAAATCAATTGGAAATGAAAGAAGATTCACCCCAACATTGATTCCAACTCCACTTAGATCATTAACAACCTGTACGGGGTTGTAAAAACCTATGTAGAAGTAAAATACTATGAAAAACATAGGAAAAAGTCTATTGTTTGATATTCAAATTCAATATTTCGAACTCCAACCTTCAACCAACATTCATGGGTAAAAGCACAAACCTGTGTCACACTTTATAAAGGAATCGACCAACAGCAAAAAAAATTCTGAACTTCGACCACATAAAAGTGGTCTTTATGTTTTGAATTTCAAAATGGTGTAAACTAATAAAATGTAGAACTTTTGGTGTAGTTTATTCCTGTAATTTTTAAAATTTTTAAAAAAATTGTTTTTATTATGTTTTTATCAATTTAAGGACAAATTTTGGAATGCTAAAAATTTCATAAAAGAGTGACTTCACGGGCCATCAAGAAATAAAATGAAAAAAACTTCATTTCTCCCTATTTTTTTTTTTCCAAATAGGTAATTTCAATATCCTGTGCATGGAAAAAAAAAAATCATATTTTGATGTATATTTTTCTCGTAATAACGTTTTAAAGTCAAACATGTTAGAATTTGACAGTTTTGACGGGCCGTCAACTAATTTCAATTTTTTCAATCATTTTCAAAAAACAAAATATACCCCTTTTGAAGTAGACTCTCTCCTCTTGTGCCTCATATAATATTTAAAACATTCTAATAAATTTTACTATCATTTTTTTAATATCAAATCAGCCTCTTTTTTAATTTTTAAAACCTACTTGCATTATTTTAAAAATAAAAGATATCAAAACTAATCAAAATATTATAGAAATTCTATATTTGGATTCTACACTTCAAGCTCTACAAAAGGGTATTTTTATTTTTTGCAAAAAAATCAATCTGACTAGAGAAATACTCTGCCAAAAATGAATGTTTCAGAAAATTTTGAAAAATGATGAGTAAGCTGCCATGTAGGATGCCAACTAGATATTTTCGGCCGGTAGGGTTTCGACCGACCAGGTTTCGGCCGAAACACTATCGGCCGGTAAGGAATCGGCTGAAAACCAATCGCTCGGAAAGTTATCGGCCGATAATTACTTGGCCGAAAATGAATGATATAAAAAAAAGTTATTTTTTTTCCAAATTTATCAAATTAAAAAAATTAGAAAATAACAAATATTTCGATTAAAGAAGATTTATTTCAACATTGTAATGACCCACCACGCAACCCTAGAGGAAGTTGCAATTCGCTACTTAAATGTACCAATTTTTTTTTGTTTAAGTACAAATAACATGTAAGGTGAATACATATTGCCAACAACCTCTAAGGCCACGAGACAAGGATTACTTAAAAACCCAACATCAAATAACATTAACATAAACTAAAACATTATGCACTTAAGGAAATGAGACAACATACATTCCATGCAAGATAAAATTACAACAAGGATAATATTCCCTCAAGATTCCAATTTAACATTTAAACAAAAAGGTTACATCACTCATTCCCCGAATGAGGTAAATCCAACCAAATGATTTCATATTACAAATTCCACCTCGATAACAACTAAGGGGTAATAAAATACAATAAGAACTGAGGGAACAAGGCATGAGAAGAATTGATTCCCATGAGCTCTCCAACTGGAAATCACGAACGCACGAACAAGAAGAAGAACCAATGGAAAGATGCACGCCACCCGACCACGTGGAACCCAAAGGCCCCACTCCCTCCGTGCTAGGAGATAGTAACAAGGATTTCCTAGACAAGACCATGCACCACTAGACACAGGCTTACACAAAAACTGAATTTGAAACAACTATAATCACAAAGCCACTTAACATCTACACACACAATGCCATTTAACCACTACAGTCACAACATCACTTAACACGAAGTTACAAAGCTTCTAGAGAACAATGATCATGTACATCGCACAATAACTGATTAACTGTCGACATAGAAAAAGTGTCATACATAAATTGCCATGAGTTACCCTAGCTCAACCTTCCTAGGCTACCGGACCCCCATCTTGGGTTACCCTGGCTTGCCTCTACCGGCGCTGGACCCTCATGCAAAACTATGCGTCTCATCTCATCTCGAGCCTTATCATTCACTTGTTTCACGAGAGAGGCATTCATTATCTTATTAGTTTGAAAGATCCCCATTAATTCATTTAAATTATCACTTAGTTAAACTCTAGGTGAGTTACCCTGGCGCCCCTTTGTGTGCCGGACCCCCACCAAGAGCCACTCTCCTATCGACAACATACCCACAAGAAGAAACTAGATAACACAACCTCTCCAAACTAAGGAGGAAACAGAACAAGGAACTTACTCCAACACTGGAGAAAAAAAACAACATACAAAACCCACTCCAACCTTGGAGGAAACCAAATCACATTACCCTCTCTTACACCCAAGGAGGCACAAATCCCCGTTCGTGAAAACCGGGTGATCCACAAGGTGTAACTATGCACATTTTCTACGACACACCAAAAGTTGACTTTCATAAAGACAACCCACAACAGGATATGAATCCAAGGACTCCATACTCCCAACATCGAACAAGAAAGAATAAACATTAAAAGTATTTCAAGCAATTAAATAAACTAAAATTCGGATTTCCTAAATCCACTCAAACACAGATTTCATAACTTGCATTTATCCAGTCAATTGATCCCATTTCTTTTCACGACATTGAAATATTTAAAGAACAGATCATTTACTCTAAATTTCATAACCAATTTCATACTCAAAAACACTTTAATAATGCCGCTATCTAGTTAGAATTTAAATCAACCGTTTTCTCTAAGAGTCACTAACATATTCAAACTCAAGATATTGGAATTAATAATATTTAAATTAAATCACTTTATCCATTTTGGCAACATAAGAAATTCAGTCAATTAAAATCAATACTTCAAATAAAACGCTAGATTTTCTAAACTCCACTCTTGCCTCTAAAAGCACAACGATAATCATCTTAATGCATTTGAATTATGATACTCCTTAACGCGTCTAATTAAAATAAACTACCACTGCGAAATCCACACAATTAAATATAAAAGCATGCTGACATGATTATCTACAAACAAATATTCAAAGCAAGAATATACTTTCATATACAAAGGTACTCAATCTAGCCAACTATTATTTTAACATTTATAAAAAGAAAAAATTCCATTAAAAAAATATATCAAATAACTTTTATATCTCAATTAATTATTTCCAAAACCTTATGATTTAACCAAAAGAATGAAACATATTTTAATTTATACCAAATTATATTTAATTTAATATATATTAAATATATTATATTTTATATAATATATAATATTAAATGTTATAAATATTATATAAAATATAATATAAAATAATATTCATTAAAAATTTAAATTGTAATAAATAAAATAAAGCAATTTCGAAATAAACATGCATAGGGACGAGGGCTGGCCCCAGGGCACATAGCCCCTGCCTCCCGCCGGGTGGCGGTGGCCGTGTGCAGGGCACACAGTGCCGCCTCCCAGCAGGCGGCGGTGGCTGTGTGTTCACACACAGCCCGGCCCCCCCGTGGGCGGCGACGGCTGTGTGTTCACACACAGCCCACCCCCCTGCGGGTGGCGGTGGCTATGTGTTTACACACAGCCGACGCCTCCCTGCAGGGCGGCGATGGCCGCGGCGGCGGCGGTGGTGGGGGTTGACCTCCCCAACCACCAAAAAAAAACATTTTTATAAAAAATTTACTACTGTGTTTTTTTCCAGAACCAAGAAAAAAACGAAAATCAATAAAAATTTTAAGAGGTTTGCCCAAACATTTAAAATTTCATAAATAACAAATATATATATGAATATATATTTGTGGGTATCACCCAATTTTGAAATAAAAGGTTTTATTTACCAAAATGTATACCCAAAACTTGATTTCATACTCAAATTGCAAAAATAATCCAAACCCAATACAAGGAAATAGCACTTATTTCAAAAACAACAAGTGGGTTTTCAAAAATCTAGTTTGAACATTGAGTTTTATTGGATTTCCTTCCCATGACTTGGTTTAAAATCCAAATCTATCTAACATTGAGTTTTATTGAGTTTGGTTTCAAATCCAAATCTATCTACCATTTACCAAATTAAAAAAGTTTTTTTTATGAGTTTTATTGAATCTAAAACTATATCTTCAATCATTCAAAATGAGCAAGAAGATGAAGGGAGGAAAGATAGAACCTTATGTTTTCTCCAAACTTGGCAAGCTTCCACCATGGAGATTTTTCCAAGCACTCCTTCAACTCCACCATCTTAGCCTCCTCCAAGCCTCTCCACCCAAAATCCAACCAAGAAACCATGGAGATCTTGAAAGAAAACCCTAAAACAAAATATATCCCTTTTCTTCCAAACTCCCCAAATTCACATTCAAATTCAAACTCTAATTCAAATTCTAATTCTAATTAAATTCAAAATGCAAATGCAACTCACTTTCAAATTCGCACTAAACTCAATTTCAAAATCATATTCAACTCTACACAAATATCTTTCCCCAAAATAGTCAACTAATTCAGAAAATATATTTTCTACCCCAAAGTCTTGCATAAGAAAACATTGAATTTTTTTAATAACTTTAAACAATTTCTAATTCCAATTTGAATTCAAAATATTTTAGCATTTTATTTTCAACAAAAGAATTAAATCTTTTACACTTTTAATTCATAGGGATAATTTAATTAATTCACACAATTAATTCAATTTATCAATAAAATAAATCTAATTCAAAATTAGATTATTTTATTAATTCAATTAATTTAATTAATTAAACACTAATTTTCCAACATCTCAATAAGACAAAACATTCATCATTTATACTTTCCAAAAGCTATTTAATCACTTTTAGCTTGCAACTAAACACATTTAATCATTAATTAGACTACGCAAGTCATTTAATGAACTTTAAACTTGAAATTAAATAAACACTCGAGGGGAACTGACCAAGTTAAAACAACTGACCCCGACGACAAACCAACAACATGCTATGACTAGGGTGACGACCTAGTTCGGAAAAACTAGCTACTATCTCCCAAATAATTTCCGTTGGTCAATGGACACGCTCAAACCTAAAAGCCAGGTGGAGTCGATGTCATATACCTGCCAACCTGCAACAAAGAGCATGTCGAACGTGCATATATACATAATATGATCAGACACACCGTGAAGGGGAAATCTCAGAATCGTAGGGCACTCGCAAGCGAGTGATACAACCCCGTCCCCTTCACCAATACAATATCACTAGCTGACAAAGCTAACATTATTAACATAATCAAAGCATAAAGCATCATTAATTCACATGTTAACATGATCGAAGCATAACATAGGAAAACATTGCCTGATTAACAGAGCACAAAAAGGAGGGGTGTTACAAACATTTTGGAAGGTTTATCATTTCTGAAATTTACAAGACGTATTTCGACAAAAAAAAAGGCATTTGGAGAAGAGAAATATTTTTAAGGTGTATTGATCTTTAATTTATTTAATTGATTATGTTTTTTTATTGAAAATGCATTTGAAGTTTGTTTTCACTTTTTTTTTATTAAAATATTAACATCAAAGAAATATGTGTAGAAATATATTCATTATTCAATTAAAAATATTTTATGTTTTGCATGTTTATGTTTATTAAAAACTTTTGTTTAAATATTTTATGTTTATGTTTTGCATCTAGTTACAAGTTTTTTAAAATATTTATGCTATATTACATGTACATGTTTCATGGAAAGCTTATGTGTGTACAAATTTCTATGTAGGCAATCATTCAAATTTGAGTGTAATTTGTGATGGAAAATCAAAGGACTAGATCGAGGAAGTATGAACGAACACGAGTAAGACAAAGAAAGAGAAAAGCGGATGAAGGAACATCTATTGAACAACAACCCATGGAAAATATTGATGATCAAGGTGACGTACAGGTACAAGAACAAACTGAACCTAGTACTAATATAAATGTTTTGGACTATGGTATGGAAAATTTGATGGAGATGGATGAAGATTCTCTTTTCAATAATATTTCATCTGAAGATATGTTATCTGAAAGCACATTAAAATTACACTCTAAAAAAATATGGGATGAATTTTTTGAAGAGAAATCTTTAATTGGAAGAGCACAGTTAATTGCAAAGTTATTTAGACGAAAAGAAATGACCCCTGTTTTGGAGTTGTTAGGGGTTGATAATAGGAAAAAGTCATCAGATTTAAAACAAACAATTGTTGAAAACCTGCAAGAAGCATTAAAATGTATTGAAAAGAAGAGTCGGTCTAGTGATTTAAGTGCTGCACGTAGAGCGTTGATGACTGTAATTTCTAGTAAGAAATTATCATATAGAAGACAAGTTCAAGCAATTTCTGAATTACTAAATGTTTCTAGGAGAACTGTTCAAAGATATATTGAAAAGAGAGATGAAATAGATGGAAAAATTGAGAAAAATTGGGTAAATATTTGTAGGGTTCCTCGAAAAGATAGAATTTCAGAAGATGTAAAGAAACAAGTTGTTGAATATTGGACCACCCACTCTCGTGTTTCTTCCAATAGAAGGGATACTATACAAATAATAGGTGATGATGGTACAAAAATTTCTCATCCAAAACATTTTATAGATACAACACAAAGTGAACTTTTTGAAGCATTTAAACAAGAATTTTTAAATGTGAAGATTTGTCAAAGGATGTTTGAAACACTATGACCATCATTTGTATGTATAAATAAAGTACGTGAAACTTGTTGTTGTCGAAATCATGTTGAATTTGATCTACACCTACAATCATATAGAAAAGTTATGGCAACAATTGATCAAAATTTAGCCATCCCTGGAAGCACAACACAATTTGTGAAGTCTCTTCTATGTGAAAAATCAGAAAATTCGGATGAATTCAACGTTCAGTGTATAAAAAATGTATGTAATGATTGTGGAGATTTGAAGAATCTTTTACATGTTGACAATAATGAAATGCAAGTTACTTGGAAGAGATTTGAATATGAGACATACTTAACAAAGTCAGGAGTTGAGGCCAAAAAAATTGTTCTCAAAGAGAGTGGATTGCCTTACAATGAATTCATGAGTAAATTTCGCAATATCATATATCCACATATCCAACATTGTCATGGTGCAAGATGGCAATCTAAGCAATTTCGTTATTCAAAGAATTGTTTTCCACCAGGTTGTATTCTCTCTATTGTAGATTTCTCTGAGAACTATACATTTAGTCCTCAAACTGAGATTCAAAGTCAATATTATCATTCAGAGCAAGTTGCAATCTTCGTGCAAGTTTGCTACAGGCATGCAGAGTTAGCGGTCGATGGAATACAAAGTAGCAAAGATGATAGAATTATCATCAAAGAGGTTCACTTTTATATCAGTGATGATACACATCATGATAGAAGCTATGTAGCTCATTGTTTCAAAATGTTTTTTGAAGACCTAAGACGACGTGGCATAAATCAAGAACAACAATGGATATGGTCTGATGGATGTGCTGGTAAGTACATTGGTTTTTAAATTATTTTTAATTAATTTATATTTACTTTTAAAACTTTGAGACTTAAATTGTTTTTTGAAGATAATTCAAGGTTTTCAAGTGTTTAATTATTTGTAACTTCACAGGACAATTTAAGTCTGCAAAAGCCTTTGTTTGGTTATGTAATCAACATGCTAGACGCAACACCAAATTTTTGTGGAATTTTTATGAGAGTGGACATGGAAAAGGAGAGCACGATGGAGCAGGAGCATGTGTGAAGCGTGCACTTCGTCAACATGAACTTGCTGGTATGTCCAATTTAGCTTCATACTTTTTAAAAGATTAGATATGTATATATATATTTAATTTAACTAAATTAAATTTTCTTTTAAGTTCTTTGAAAGTAATAGGTGACAAATTGTGCCAACTTGTCTGTAACTTGTAGGTAATGCCATACGGAATGCAAACGAAATTGTTGAATGGTGCAAAAGTCATTTTTCTGCTCGCGACTCAACATACAACACACGGTATTTTTGGGAAGTTACAGGTATGTATGTCTAGTCAAAATTTGTTTTAAAAATTTGAATTTCAAAGTTCAAGTATATACATGATTTCAAATTGAATTTTCAAGTTTGAATTTAAACAGATATTGATCGATCAAATCCTTATAATTGTCAAGCAATTCATGGTATTAGAAATCTACATCAAATCATGACAACGGGGAGTAGTAGGCCTTATGCAATGAATGTGAGAGAAAAATCATGTTTTTGTATTGATTGCATTGAGGACAATGCAAATATTGATCAATGTGAGAATATTAGAGATGGGTATGTTTCACAATGGGAAATGAAACAATTAATATCAATGCCTCCTTTTGTTGAAGATGACAATGTTGATGTCTATGATCCACTATATTCAGCTGATTACGAACATGTATCTGATTTAGTTGTTATAGGTATGTCCAAATTGATTAATTTAGTTAAAATCAAGATTTATATATATATATATATATTCTATGTTTAAGTAAGTTTCAAATATAAAATATAAATTTTTACAACTTTTAAATGTATAATTTACTTAAATATGTAAATATGTGGTGTGTGTACAGGAGATATTTTCGCTATAGTTGCAGATCCTGAAAATGCGGAAGGTGTAGATTACTATCTACTAAGATGTACACAACCAAAAAGCAAATTGTTCGAATCGATGACAGATGGTGATGGACAAGAGTATCCCATTGGATCAGTCGTTATTGAAGGCACATATTATCAGCAAATAAAGATAGATAAAAATGGTATTATATTTGTTGATTATAGGCTAGGACAAAAGGTTCTACATTACAGTCACTTAGTTTTGGCAACAAAAATAAATTTAGAAACTTTACCTAAAAGAGGACGTGCCAAACAAAAGTGGAGGTTGCCTATTGAAGATCATGAGAAGATTTTAGAGATAATTAAAGATAGAGAGGATCCAGATTTTATGTACCAGGAGCTTTAAGTTGTTTTTTGGATACATGTGTACACATTTATGACTCCAAATCTAGATAATTTATATATTTGTATTGATTGGACATGTGACATGATTTAGAATGGTTTTTTTTTTAGAATGTGACATGTATGTTAGATCATATATATGCTTGATCTACAAAACCCAGTGACTTTAAAAATGTTTTAATTTACATTTTGCCTAAATTCCTTTAAATCATCTAAATTTCCAATTGCATTTTTACATGTTGGACATGGTTCATTCTTTTAAACCTTCACTCTTGAGAATCTCTCTAGAAATTCCTTTATATCATCTCTCTAGATTCCTTGATTGTAAATTTTTATGTTTGACACATGGAATTGTTAAACTTTCACTTTCAAATCTTTGAATTTAAATATTTGTTCAACTCCACCTATATACATGAGCTAGATTGAATATATATACGTGCAACAATATGTACAAAACCTAGTCTATGTTCCAATTTTGCATTTAAATTTATTTATGTTCCGTGGAATTCTTAAGTTCACATTCAAATCTTTCATTTCATTTGAACATTCAACTCCACAAACTTGTATAAAATTATCTAGTTGATTTGGTGTTTTCAAGTGGTGAAGAATCTAGACATAAATGTTGTCTCTAGTTTTCTTTATTTTTTATACATTACTAATGCACGACATTCAATAATTTTAAATGATCATTTGGATTTTCATGTATCCTAATCAGATCACATCCTAATTTTATTAAATTTTCATCAGGTAAGCATCCCTCATCCTAGAATCATTTAAAAATTATCCATCTAGATCCATCTCAACCGTACATCCATTCTCCATCCTTAATAATAAAAAAGCATCACTTAAACATCAAAATTTGGTTACTTGGTCTCAATCTAGTCCATACATCATATTGTCCTTTCGTCATCACCCAAAGTTTTCAACATCTAGGGACCTTATCCTTAATCTAGACTATCATCCATTTCAAATCCAATCTCCTAATAAAAAATCACTTGACCTTATAATTTGATTTCATCTTTAAAATCCAAATTTGCTTAAGAATATTAGCTCCTATCTTTTAAGTATAGAACTAAATTATTTATCCATTTTGTTAATGTTAGATTGTATCCAGGTTCTCTTGGTTTGTCCTTTCTTGTTCACCTTAAGGTGCATTGGAATATATGAACATTGTAGTGAATCATAGTGATGGTGTTTGGGGTGCTTGAGATAGCCACATTTTGGCATCAATTTAGCTTTGTTTACCATGTATAGCTTGAGACCATGAGCTACCTACATCTTCCAAGTCATATCTAATTCCCAAATGTAGAAATTCCATATCCTATTATCATCAACAACAAGTTCTAATTGTTTTAGAGGTGGATCTAGAAGAAGTTTATCTCTCTAGGAGACATGCCACCATCTATAACACCAAAAATACTATTTGAAGCTTCATTATATTATAGCTTATTTATTTATTTTTAAAATATTTCAATCAATCACTAGAAAATTATAAATTTATTAAGATGAGTAACCTTGTGTTGTCATTTATTGATTAAAAGATGAATCTTTGTTTTGTTCTAATATACATGAACTTTTCTTTCTTTGATAAAATAGATTTTATTTAGTAAATATTTTTATAAAATCCTTTTATCCCAACACAATACACTCATTTAAATATTTATTTTTAATTCAAAACTCATATATGAGAGATTATATATATTTCCTTCTCCAAGACCAAGATGCTAATACACTAGTAACATCTACAAAAATATAAGGTTTCTATATTAGAACCCAATTTGAATTATCAAGCTATTTATAGCTTTTTTTTGTGATTTCATAGTCCAACCTTAAAAAATAAGGATGTAATCTCTATTCCTCTCATCTTTAGTACTTTATTTATATATAAAATATTTTTATGCCTATAAAACGTAACTTTTAGTATATTTCTCTAGGAATGAACATAACTTCATTAGTCCTGTAATTTGGTCCATCTTTCCAGTACAATTAAATATGGATTGATCAATTTTTAATTTATATATAGAATTGTCATCCAAGAGATCTACTTGATCAATTTTTAATTTATATAGAATTGTCATCAATTTTTAATTTAATATTAAATGTGCATGTCTTTCAAGATTTAAATATATATATCAATTTCTAATTACATATATATAAATGTTCCACATGGAATTCTTAAACTTTCAAAACTAGAAATTTGATTTCATTTACATTCAACTCCACTAATAGCTTGCATGCTTTATTTGAATTATATGGTTCATTCTTAAGTGAACACTTTCAAACATATATATATATATATATGATTTCATTTACATTCAACTTGACACAAGTATAGCTCATCATCTAGTTCAAGAATTCTTTGCATGCACATTCAAATGAACATGTGTATTAGATTATATGGAATTAGAAATTAGGTTAATGTAGAGCGTGATATATGCACAATTTAAATGTATAAATAACTTTTACTGACTTTAAAAATGAACATTTAGAGCTTTAAAGAATTCAATCTAACTATCATCTATTTCCGATTGCATTTTTATGTTCTACTTTAAAACATGTATAGCATTAATCTCAAGCATATATGCATTCAATTTTTTCTATTTCTTGACCTATTTATTAAAGACAAATTCATTTGAACTATTTATTTAAATTAATTACATGTACATGTCCATCTTTTTAAATTTACAAATAGCAAGTTCCATTAGATAGTGGAGTGGACAACATTTTGATTTCACAATGTATTTAGTTATCTATATATGTACAAGAAGTGCATTTGAACAAGTTACCATAATTTAAATTTAAATAAAGGTACTTATAGATGTACAATGTAAGTGAGTTCATCAAACCATAATAATGCACGTATATAACAAACCTCTAAGATTCAAACCATAAAACATAACTGTATGAATATGACATGTAAATTATAACAAGTATATATATGTGTACCATAAAACATAAGTATGTAACACGTCCAAATGTTCAATACATAAATCATAAAAAGTGTCCCCAACATATAATAAAATGATCTCAGACATGTAATACTATAAAACAAATCTCAAAGAGAGGGATGTCTGGTATGAATAGAATCATCAGATCTATGGCTCGATCTCTCCCTCGACCTCTCCCTCGATGCATGGCTCGATCTCTCCCTCGACCTCTCCCTCGATCCATGGACCGATCGCTCTGTTGATCCAAGATGTGTGGATCCATGTCCCGATCCAATATCTCTCGATCTGTGTCCTGAGCCTCGTCCCAACCCCTGCATGTGTTCAAGTACACATATATATGTAAAATTATCTAAAAATTTTACAATGTACTTGAGTTCAATGTGTTCAAACTTAAACATCAAGTAATTAGTTTTTTAAAATTAAATTTAAATGTACCTCATCTGCATACTGCATGGGATCGCCATCATGCTCCAAATTTCCAAAGTCTGGGAATTCACCATACTGCTTAAAATTTTCAAGTACACAATTTCAATCAGGAGTTAAACCCCTAGAAGTTTTTAAAATGCATTACATAAATTTTTAGAACACAATTTTAAAAATATATACATGTATTTAAATTATAAATTGAAAGTACCTGTTGTGCCTGCTTGAAAGCTCTACCAATGTCACTAAGATCACGAGAATGTAAAGACATCGTAGGGGGCTCTGTAGCATGTACAGTATCAGTAGCAAAAAGAAGTCGACTATATGTCCCATGGACAGGATCAGGTGTCGCAGTAGCCTCAACGTGACCTGTAACATCCTGATGACCACCTGGGCAAGCTAAAGGATCAACAGAAACATGATGTGCACGGGATTCTGTAGGCTGATGTGGAATATCCTGAGCTGCATTTGCCACACTGTGGCTCATATGTGTATGAGGATATCGTTGTCTAATAAATTCTGGTACCCTGTCAAGAGCAATCCCATGGTCCTCACTGATAACCTGATATGCTGCTAGTAAATCCAAAATTGAGAGTCTACACGTATTACGCAGAGTCGTGTGGGTCATATGCTCGACATCTGCAAGAGTAGGTAGATCGGCACTAATAAATGGATCATACGATGCAGATGTAGCCTCAGTGGGAGGAAGGTTGATCCGTGGGCGTAATAAATATCTACCAACTCGATCAGATGAAATCTGATCAATCTGCGTCGTAATAGAGGCAATGTTTTCAAAAATCTGACTCTGAGTGGACCCTGTTGCTGCCTCCCCTGCTGCTGCCAATTCCAAACGTTTTGGTAAAACCAAAAGGTTTGGGCCAACTAATGCCCTCTTGTCCACAGGCGGTGGCAAATTTGAAGGTCTAAACTGTGGTTTGTCAGAAAAATGGCCTTTACCTTGGCCAGCATGCTCAGGATAAGATGTGTAGTCCACCTCTATATGTAAATGAAATTCTGCATATAACTGTTTGACAAAATACAATGGCAGCTCATCATTGTGAGGCCATCTATGATGTGCTGCCAACCATCTAGGGTATATGAATGGCGCAACAAGAGGATCTTCACACCTCGTAACCACATATCCTCTAATTTTATTTTTTCCTCTATAAAATGGGAACATGGATAACACATTTTCACCTGAAACTAATTTGGCAACTTCTCTATGTTTCACTGTGCCAGTAACACTCCTAGCAAGAGAAAAATAAAACTGTTCAATGCTGATTTCATCATAAGGATTGTATGATCGAATTGTCTCAATCATCTTAATAATCTCTTGTCTAATAGTGACTAATCTATCTCGATTAGCCAAATTGGGGGAGTTGTGAATTGTTTGCTCTAAACATTTTAGAGCATTGTCCAATCTAACAATACTATCCTGAAATATATTTGATCTAGTTTGAGCTTCTCGCTCAGAACGAGGGGAATGATGAGATCCCTCATCGGCCATGATATATATAAATAGATAGAGATCTGCATATCATTAAAACAAAATTACATAATGAACTACACAAATTTAAATTGAAATTTTTTCAAAACTAAAAAAAAATATATATTTAAATTAAAGGTAAAATTTTCAAGTTTCAAAACTAGAAAACAATTTTGAATTTAAATGTATCTAATGAGATCTAGTTCAAACTTTATATCTATCGAGCTATGTGAACCTATTAAATCATAGGCATGCATGTAATATTCAACCAAGAGTAAATATGTAAAAAAAATATTTATCCTTTCAACCACTCTATACTAAAATTTTGATCAAAATAAAAAAATACTCTTCATTACAATTGGTCATATATGATCTAGCCTTTCTTTGTAATCAATTATTTTTTAAATCAAACACTAGAAATTATAAAAAGGTTAACATTTCCTTAATTTTTCGATCTAACTTAAAACATATTAAAGTAATAAAGTTAAAATTCTTTGAAATAAATTCCTTAGGAATAAAATATAACATATAGATACATGTGCATATATCTGTATGTACACATGTATGTATGTGTGCATGTGTGTACGTGCATGTATATATATATGTGTGTGTGTATGTACATGCATATATATATGTATATGTGTGTATGTGTGTATGTATGTATATGTATGTGTGTATGTATGTATGTATGTACATGCACATGATATATGTGTATGTGTGTATGTATGTACATGTATTATATATGTATGTGTATGTGTGCATGTACATGCATATATATGTGTATGTGTGTATGTACACATGTATATACTCAAGTACATACATACATACACACATACACATATATATACATGCATGCACATACATACATGTACATACACATATATATGCATATACATACATACATACATACACATATGTATATATAATACATGTACATGCATAAGCACATACACATATGTACATATATATAATACATGTACATACATACACACATACACATATACATGTGCATGCACATATGTATATGCATATACATATATACATGCATATACATACATACATACATATATATATATGCATATACATACATACATACATACACACATGTACACACATGCATACATACATGTACACACATATACACACATACACACATACACATATATACATGCATGTACATACATATGTATACATACACACATGTACACATATGTATATATAATACATCTACATGCATACACACATACACATATATGTACATGTATGTATATGTACATGCACATATATGTGTATGTGCGTATGCATGTAGATCTGTATTATATATACATATGTATACATACACACATGTACACATATGTATATATAATACATCTACATGCATACGCACATACACATATATGTACATGTATGTATATGTACATGCACATATATGTGTATGTGCGTATGCATGTAGATCTGTATTATATATACATATGTATACATACACACATGTACACATATGTATATATAATACATCTACATGCATACGCACATACACATATATGTGCATGTACATAATTTATCAAAGGCGCTTTATTTGGGAGATAAGTTTAGCATTTTATTTAAGAGATTAGTTCATATGGAATGTAGATTTAAAATTCATTTGTACAAGTATAGGTGGTATTGGAAAACAAATGGAAGAGCTAGTATCTCAAGCAAGTCTAATGAGTGCGGTCTTTGGTGTTAGAATAAGTTGAATACTTGTTGGAAATATAATCCCAACAACTCCTGCTTTCCTATCCTCTCCATGTCAGAAGTGTAAGAAGAAGTAAGAATGAATGGTTTTCAAGGAGCTATTAGGAGAATGTCATGGTAGTTACAATGAGCAGCAGCTCAAAGAGCAGAAGTTGAGCTGTCATGGTAGTTATAATGAGCAGTAGCTCAAAACGTTTCTGTATTTTAAGCTTGATTTGAGAAGACATTAATTGCATACCTTTGAATCTACATTTATGCCCAAATGTGATCTCTCTTTAATTATTGTGAGTTGAGACTATTAAATTGAGCAGAAGAACAAATATAATTTTTTTAATGCCATACATATAGATAGCTCTAATAGATTTTTAATGCCATATATGCTAGACAATGAAGATGGGAAAAATAGCAAATAAATAAATAAAAGAAGGAAAGACACAATCAATTTGAGAAAACACATTTAATGATACATGACAGCCCTACCATTTCCTTGATCATTCACGTGAAGGGATAAACTAAGATTGAGGTCTACAGAAGAAATTATAGCACATGAGAAGTAAAAGAGGCATTTGTGCCATTAATATGGCATGGTGAGCCATTTTTTGGTAGGGAATTGAAAGTTGGAAAGGAAAAAGAGGCATCTAGGAAAAAAATTAAACCCCCACGACCCCATATATATACATTCAAGCTTGATTGAAAGGAAAAAAAGAAATTATACAAGGAGAGTATAGAGTAGAGTAAGGCGAGAGGAAGGATATAAAAAGCATGGATAGAGGCAATTGTGGCTTAATTGAGTTACAAAGATATTTTGAGGAGTGGAATTAGGACACGAAGATGGATTTATAGGGGTAGTTTGAGGGCATGAAAACCACAAAAATTAAGGAGGATTCAAATGGGAGATGCAAAGGGAATGAATTGTTTAGAGCATTTTCATGGTTGAATAGGGGTTCAATTATCCCCTCTAAAGCACATTCAAATTCTAAGCCAACTCATATTCTACATTATTTTTGTGTAGCGACAAAGGAATAATAACATTAAATTGGAAAAGTGCCATTAGAGAGAAACAATCATTAAAACTATTACTTAAGTAGAGGAGACAAGCAGTTGAAAGGAAAAAGTGGATGTCTATCTTGGCAGTAGGGAGAATTTCTTTGGTTTTGGGTAATTCAAAGGGAAGGAGCCCTAATTCATATCTATTCACTATAGTATCTGGGATTACCACTTCCTATGATTTGATTGTCCATTGAAATGGTTCATTACCCATAAAGACACCTGTGAGCTATAGTTGTTGAAAGTGTGGCTGATCATGTGAGTGGAGAGATTCAACTCTCTATAATTCTCACCAGTTGCTCATCTTTAGCCATGGGTTTAAGGGATATCTCCCCATATGAATTGACCAGTGTAAAACAACTAGCATATCATTAGGATAATTCTTCGACAAAGATAAGTATATAGGGCCACCATAGGTATGGGTCTACGAATGACCCTAGCCATAGTAGCTTAGCACTTTAAAGTGTAAACATATAAGTGTGGTGATGATTTTCATCTCCATTGTGAAAGAACTAAGGAAATAAACACTTCTAAGTTAGGTTGAAGATCCTTGATTAGTTAAGTTGGTAGTTGTTGTGAATTGTTTAAAAAAAACGAAATGCCCAAGGGGCTGATTTAATAGTGTGAACATGGGTGTCATAAATCCTAGTGAGATAATGTAATACTATTATACATTTGTTGATTGAGTAGAAGGTTACTCTTCTTAGAGTTTGATTCCTATTATAGGATTTCTCTAGATGCATCTTGTGTTGCAAATGTGCATTTCTAGATAACTATTTATTTTTCATATTTGAATAGTGTTCATGTAAATATCTACATGTAAGCATATGTTATTTCTTTTATGTTCATTTGTGATAAATAGTAGAGTACTACTTAATTATATTTAATTATTATTGGGGTCATCAAAGATAGTATATGGAAGATTAAAAGGCATGACATTTTTAGGATCTTGCCAACTTTTTCAAAATTAGAATCTAGAGTAATAGACATATATTTTTTTAATTATTAGTGACCGAAATAGACAACATAGAAGCATTTGACAACAAATCTCTTGAATTTTGTGCATCTAAGAAAATTATTGAGCAATTCTACAAAATCTGTATTGACGGTCAGCTAGTGTTTATGTTCTGTGTATTAGCTTTATTTATAATTACATTATTATTATCATGATCTGGGTGGTTTGTGGCTTATAAATTCACATAATGGTAGCCAGTAAATGATTCCCAGTACTTTTTCAAAAAAAGAAAAGAAATGATGGTCTGTATATGTAAATTTAACTTCATCTGGTAACAACCTGGTAAGAATTTTTGAGCAATTGAAAAATCGAAAAGCTTAGTCAATATGAAAATGGCTCTTATGGTGTTTCTTTCAACTCAGTCAAAAGGAAAGCTTAAAAATCTCACGTTTATTTCTAAGCTTAGAACAAGAAGGATCAAACTTGTTAGGTGGAATACTATTTGGAATAAATTATACGATATTTTGTCTTCAATAATGTTTCAGACATATTTCATGATCTATCATCAAAATGAATAAACAAGAGAAGAGAAGATGATTATTGAAAATAAAATATGATTCAAAATATTGATGAAAAGAGCTCACAAAATCTAATCCAAAAAAAATCAAACTAATATCATAGACTGAATTTTTTATGTCTTTTGAAGCATCTAATTCCTGACCAAACTCGTGAGTACCAGCACATGGAAAACCCTGGCAAGTCACTCACTGCAAAAATCACCACCGAGTCATACTTAAAATCACAGAAATTCCAGGGCTTAAAATTGCCTAAAACTTGCAGTTTTTCCATGAAATTGCTAAAAAACTCAACGCAGAAGGATATAAAACCCAAACAAGTTTGATTTTATTTTTTTAACCCATTTTTGGTGACGCAACTGCATTTTTCGGCGATGCAAGTGGTTTCCAGGTGATGCAATAGGGTTTCCAAGCAACGTGATAGGGTTTCCAGGCAACACAACAAGCTCTAAATCAGGAAAGTTTGCAGCCATAGTTAATTTAATAGAACACAACATTCTCCAAGTACTTGTTTGAATTTGATATTATTCACCCTTTACGTTCTTTGGATGGAAGCAGATTGTTTTGGTTTCTTTAGTTGGTCGGCCCTGGAAAAAGAAAATTGATAGATGGAAAGATATCCCCTAAAGACCATCCCAATTATTGAACTATGTTAAAAAAACATTAGCTGAGAAGACATTGAAATCTGTCAAATAGGATGAGCTCAAGGGTAAGAATGGAGATTCCTTAGCAAGTCTCTGGTTCAGTCCACGAAAGGTATATTAATATGTAATATTCGAGTAACACTGTGAAGTAGAAAGGGCCATGACCCTTTTCGTAGACTAAATTTTGCTATTTTCTGAAATTTCATTTTATAGTTTTTTTTCCTAACACCCAAACAACCTCCTAAACCCACCAAACAATCTGAGCCTTGTACGTATGCTAAACAAAAAACAAAAAATCATTATCATTATCTGACACAACGCTATACAAAGTTTATAACTTTATATAGTTCATGAATTTACATAATGACAGATTCCTTGGTACCAGTATTCTCTATGAAGAAAGGGTAGAAATCTTATGACATTATAGGAGCTTTTTTGTGTATGTCGAGCCAAGTACCTGTAAAGATATTGAAGCTAATGCAATTTCAACACAAATACAATGGCCATGAATGATTCGACACTAGTTATTGACACTAAGAGAAGGAAGAACACTTGGCTTTATCATAAGAAATGAAATGAAGTAGTTTTAATTATTTCCATGAGGTTTAACATCCTATAGGTCCTCAGATTTTATAGCTGTCTCAACCATCATGGCCATTGTATTTGTCTTACGCTATAGGAGGTTTAACATCCTATAGCTGTCTCAACAATCATGGCCATGACCTCATTTTTGCATTTCAACCAAACCCTAACAAACTATATATCACAAATTTCTCAAAATAAAGAGAAACGAGACGAGAAATCAAACACTGCAGTGAATGCCACGAATGGAACCTGTTAAAATGTCGTTGCTGTTGCTGGTGATGGCCGACAAGCTCTCGCCCTCAACACTTTCACCCGAGCATTGCAATAGTGGGCCTGGTTTTTTTTTTGAGATTTTATTAGGGCTTTTCGGTCGATAAACTTCGATCGATAACGTTTCGGCCGAAACACACTCGACCGAACAGGTCTCTCCAGATGTGCACCGTGTCGGCTCTTTTCGGCCGATAACGTTTCGGCCGAAAGTGACTCGACTGACAACTTTCAGCCACGTAGGTGCCATGTGGCTGCCTCGTGGATTCGGCCGAAACCCTATCGGCCGAAAACGGGTCGGCTGAAAATAATTCGGGCGAATTATGTTATTTGGCCTAAACTGTGACACAGGTTTGTGCTTTTACCCTCACAAATTCCTTTTAAAACATCCACACACAAAACCCAACCGTTCCAAATTGAATTTCCCACCAAAAACTTGACTTGACCTTTTAACTTCCACAAAACAACAAAAATTTGCAAAGTTGCTAATGCAACATTTACAACATTTACACAAACTTGACAAATTTTACACAAACTAACCCCATGAACCTAAAAACATCATAAATGGTATGAATAGACCTTATTAAATTGACTATGACTCAAAAACACCCAAAACCCCAACATTGGACCATATTTACAAAATGAAGCTAGGTGCCCCTACACCAGTTAGCCTGATCTTGTTAATGAAATTTTAATGGCTTTGCCTTGATAATGACCGATGAGTTAGCTATAGAAAATAAATTATTAGTGGCAAAATTAACATTGTTCATTACCTGTTCATTGTAAGATAACCCTGTTTTGTTAAAAATGGTGAATGTTAAATTGTAATGTTATCATTTTGTATCTATTTAGCTGGAAGCAACATAGTAATATTGTCAATAGTGAATGTTCTATTGGAAAAGACATTGTTTTGTCAAAAGATGTAACTATTTAGCTGGAAACAACATAGTATTATTGACATAGTGAATGTTCTATTGTAAATGACATTGTTTTGTTGTGAAAGTGTATGTTTAGTTGATAACATTCTTTTTCAATAACTGTTTAAATGAAACAACATTGTGTAGATTCAAATCGTGAACGTTCTTTATGAAACAACTTGTTTTGTAACTACTTACTTGAAAACAGTATTGTTCTATTATAAGTAGAGAAAGTGTTCATATGTAAACTACATAGTTGAATATTACAACTTGTATGAAACAATCAGAACAATAGTATGTTAGAAAATGTTAAAGCATATTTAATTCTAGATTCAATTTTTCTTGAACTCTGACAAATGGAGAGATCAAAATGGAACTTTATTAAGTGATAGCAATGTAATTTAGAAGGTTTTAATTCAAAATGTATGCACAAATAAAAAACATAAGTAGGAACATATATGTGTATGCACATAGACTCTTACCTATGTAACATACACATACTTGTGACATATCTTCTTTTGTTTCTTACTTGATTCATTTTTAAATGGATAATGCTTTATGTAGAAAGTAGTCATGGGTCATGTGGATGATATGATTGAATAATGTAATGTACAATTCCATTTGAAAAATGTATTTGATTTTTGTTTAATAAGGAAATTAGTAATCTGACTTTCTTTTCCATTGACACATGTGAGAAGAATATTATTTTACTTGAATAGAATAGTGATACCTAGATAGACTAGAGCACCTTAGGGTAGATGCTGCTAGAGGGTAGATATCTATTATGAAACTTTGTGTAGTAGAAAGTTACCTTCTGGGATGAGTGCTGAAATGGGGTTTAGAGAGTAGGTTTTCTTTACCAGAACCTATTTTTTGTTGTTGCAACAAAATATTATGGTTGGCCAAGACATATAGTTCATTTTTATGTATGAACTCTATGATATCACTCTCTACCATTCCTAGCATAGATCTTGCATTTTATTTTCTAACTTATAGATAGAAATTGCATGTTGATGTAAAGGCATGCACCGGATTCCACCTTGTAGATTGTTCTCTTGCTAAATTTTTTGTGCAGGGTCAGGTATTCTTCAAGTTGGAAGAAGTCTGAGGAAGCGTAAGCTTCGTGGTTGGGTGATAAAGTGCTTCAACCATGTTCTTGTCCACCAATGGAAGCGAGTGTCAAGAGGAACCATAATGTACACAAGACTATTTAGTCTATGTTGTAACTTGATGTAAAACTTGATGTACCTTGATGTAAAGTTGTACAATGTAATGACTTGTGGCCTTATGAGCAGAGTCAAACTTGATATTGTAATTTAAATTTTGAATTGAATACACAAAATCTTGACTCATTTTAATTAGACATGTGTTGCTATGATTGACTATAGATACTTAGTTATGTCTTTTTAGTTTGAATATATTCATGTGTCATTTATAATAATATTAATTAAGTAATAATTTAGGGTGGGTTATTACATTTGGTATCAGAGCTTGGGGTTCAACTCTAGGCCTTTTGAGTCTACCATAGTTTTGACTAGGGATAATTGACCCTTGACCAAAATTAGTTGTAGTGAGAATTGACCAAACCTCGATTGAATGCAGGTATGGGAAGGTCAAAGGCAGGATGAAGGAAAGGGAAAATTGTTAGAAGCTCACATGAGAATGACGTAAAGGAAGAAAATGCCAAGATAGAGGTTCAACCTGAAATTCCCAATGATGAAACTCTAGCTCAGGCCCTTACACAACTTAAGCTAGAAAGAGGCTTGAAGATTGAGGAGAAGTGAACACTTGAGAACAAAAAGCTTTCTGCAATCTGGGACTGGCCTCTAGGGTGTGGACCCAATGCACCCTTGTTCATTAAAGAGGAAAAGGAGAGCCTATGTGCTCAACCATCCTCTTCTATAAAGTTTGATGTAAATTCAGATGAGGACCTAAAGGAATGTTCTCTTTCTAATGACAAGAAAATGAAATAATGTAACAAGAAGCCTTTTGCAAATAAGGGTCTATTGACTAACCTTTAATATAAATAAAATTAGATAATATTTTTGGTGTGTTCAAATGAAGGACTTCAAAATATGTTTATTTTGCATGAATGTGTATGTCTTCTATGAATAAGGGATATATGTATGTGCAATTATGTAATGTAGAATAAGAATGTTTATTCGTAGACCTAGTGTTGAGATGCGATAAACTTGAATGTGTTGCAGGGTAAGTGGGAGTCAACATGGTGACCACCAGGTAAGAGGTGGGCGGTAGTGGTTCCGAAAATAGACCTAACAAGAGGCTAGAATAGATTCTAGAGCTTCTAAATTGACAAGCATCTCGCATGGATCACATAGAGCATGAAGTCTGAGAAGCACATGAAGACAAGGACCACAAGAATGCGAAATCCAATCAAGGAGATGTTAGCCTAGGGGAAGGTCCACGAGGATGAATTGAGGATGAGCTTGGAAAGGATATCAAAAGAGTAGCACCACCCAAGTTCGATGGTAAGGCTATTAGAGTAGGAGCAAAGGATTGGATTATAGAGATAGAAAAATAGTTTGGGCGCCATTACCTTTCTAAATAGACTAAGACGACATGGGATACATATCAGTTTTCTAGTGAAGCAACAACTTGGTGGGATAATGAGAAGTTAGAATGAAATATTTAGCTTGCTAAGATCACTTGGGAACTCTTCCTCCAATATTTTAGGAAGAGATGGTTACCACAACTTTTATTTGACAAGAAAGTGACAAAATTTCATAATTTAACCCAGGGAAACATGACTATCATCTAGTATTGGTAAAATCTCACCAACCTACTGAAATATGTGCCTTAGTATCATGGCGATGAACATTTTTGCATTTGTAAATTCATAATGGGATTGAGACCCCACATAGGAGCTAAAGTGGATATGCATGATCCTCTTACCATGAATGAAGTTTTCCAAAAATTCACCAAATAGGAACAAAGACTGCAATAGTTATCCAACCTTTGTAATGATTCAAATCCTAAGTTGAGGTACAGGAAAAAGAAATTTCATAGAGACAAGAGCCACCAGATCCATAATCTCAAGAGGGGAAGTGTGTTGGAAGAATGAAGAAGGTTCCCTCTATTTTTGTTGTCATTGATGCCAACATTTGTTGGTAACTATCTATACCCTGATCCAGAAATCTTTATAGTAAGATGAAACTCAATATGTTGATCAAGTGTGCCAGCTACAGGTATACATGTGTTTTTAGCATTTTTTTGTGATCCAATTGGTCTACCCTGATGACATGACTTCAGTGTTCCTTTGGCCGACAAGGTGTATCTTCTCTGTGTGTATTTCTTTAGGTCCAAGCCAACCTTACTTATGGATAACATGTTTTTTCTATATGTCAAAAGAAATTTTGTACTAAGCCAACAAGATTTTTTATATTTTAAGTATTCTCTTATTTAGGTCGACCTAATTAATAATGGAAGCTATGTCTGCATATATCTATGATGGCCTAAGTGATGAGAGATGTGGAGATATGAAAGTTATGTGACAAGGGTAACAATGCGAAGCTGTTGATAGTGTTTTGTGTACTGGCAACTAGAGAAAAAATATAGATCTTAACTAGAACTTCTTTCAACACTATCTAGGTGTAGTTCTACAATTTATTCTTGATAGTGAGCCACATATTTTGTACTTTTGCATTAAGCCACCTTTTGTATTCAGGTTGTGAGACCTTCTAAGGATAGTGAGTCCTGGCAGTGTGCCTTGTAATATCTTATAACTGGTTATAATATATTGTGAGCTAATCCTCATCATGGTTTTTCCCATTTTGGGTTTTCCACGTAAAAATCTTGGTGTCAATGTGTTATGATCTTCTTTGTGCTCTAGTTCACCATTGCTACTAAATGTGGATTGATAATTGGATGGTTATTAATTAATTTTGTCAACCAAATACTGATTCACCCCCCTCTTTGTATTCCAGATATTTAACAATTGGTATCAAAGCTTGGTTCCTTGAAAGAAGCCTAACAACTTGAGGAAGGTCCCAAAAATTGAAAACATGGCTCGAAAATATCATTCTAGTCCTCCAGAAGAAAATTTCATATCTGAAGAGATCAATGTTGCCCTTGAGGAATTGAAAAAAAGTGAGGATGAGAAAAAAAATTGAAAGGAAATTTGAAGGAAGCAAATGAGTGTATTAGAAAGCTAAGAGAGTAGATCGAAAAATTCAAAGATAGAGAAGTTAATGATCAACTGAAGAAGGCCAATGCAGATATTACCTAACTAAAAGTGGAAATAGAAGAAAGAAACTGAATTGAGGAATGTCAAAAAGTTGAGATCCAGATTAAAATTAATGAATGCATGAAGCTTGAACAAGAAGTAGTAACCTTAAGAGTTGATCTAGAAAAATCAAAAGCACACGAAGAAAGATTCAAGACAAGCTCTACAATGCTTGATTAGTTAATTTCATCTCAGAAGCCCGCAAAGGATAAAGGTGGTCTAGGAATCGAAGAAGGACAAATCTCAAAGACCAAACCAATCTACAACAAAGTGTACAATCAAAGGAAACCCCAAAGGAATGCTTATTAAGGCAACGAATGAAGGATCAATACTAGAAGGATCCCCATATGAAAACCTAATGCTCAAAGGTATCCATCTTTTAATTGATTTTGTTACTCATGCAATAAATTTGGACATAGAGAAACAAAATGTAGAAGTATGATGAACCAAAATAGAATAATTTAGAATGTTGGATTCTTTGGTGAACAATGTTATGTTTGCAATAGGTTTGGACATAAATCTGTTGAATGCAAAAGTCAGATAATGATGAACAGATTTAATACCGGTAGAAGATTTCATTCTTTTCAAGGCTACTGTTACACATGTAATATTTTTGGACATAAGGCTAATCAGTGCAAGATAAGGATGAATACAAACTCTCTTGATCAAAGATATTTTATGTGCCACTCTTGCAACAAATTTGGACATATCTCAAAATTTTGTAAGAGAAAAGTTGGGAAGAAACCAAATCTAGAACAAAAGAAAAAGTTTATGAACAAGGTAAATCCCGAAGAAGTAAGGAAAGAAATGGCAAGAATTTGGAGAAAGAAAGAAGAACTTGAGGATAAGGATAAAACAAATGATCTTGTATCTGCATTTGGTGCAGATACCTCTTCTATGAACTAAACCCAATAATGGCCTCAGGGGGAGCTATCACAAAAAAATCTATCAAGCCTTTGATTTATGAAGTGTCTTGTGATGACATGTAGACAAGTGATATGAATCTCTATTTTCATGGTGTTGAAGAAAATTCCAGCAAAAATCAAGCACAACAAGAAAATTGCGGAGCTCTCTTCCTGGTATATCGTGTATGTAACCAAGTGGTTAATAGCTTTAAAGTGGAAAATTAATAAATGAAAAATTAGGGAAAAATGATAAATAATAAAGCAAACTACTAAGTTATAGAAAAGTACATTTGCACAAAATTGGGAGAAGTAGTCCAAAATGAAGCAAGAAAAAAGTGATTATGAGTACCGTACCTTGAAACCCTAGTTCTCAACAAGCTGAAGGTATTCTCTATTATCTAAATTCCATGTTTTTCAAATTGAAGAATCATTTTGCTAAAATCATTCAAGAGTTTTTTGAGAAATATGGCCACTCCTACTATCATGGAAATTACTGAGAGGCCCCAACTAAATTTTAGAAGATGTTCATGGATGGTGTACAAAAATGATCCCATGGGTGCATTCTCACACATTCTGAGTATTGTACTACCCACTAAAGACCCAAGATTGTATATGTGTGGGAAGCTTGAAGAATTCGATCACCAGGGGCTGAAAGATTTGTTGGAAAATGAGTTGACTGATGATTTATTACTTAATATGGAGTATGAAAACCTTGTATGGATGAAGTTGAGTGTTTGGAACTGGTTTATGAACTTTTCTAGCGAAAGTGATGCAAATTTGTTAGGATGGCCCTTAGTAGGGTTTACATCAATCTTGTGTGGGTAAAAGAAATAGGTATCATCAATAAGGAGGCAATTCAAGTAGTTACTGATCTTTGTGACATTGGTGTTATTCCAGTCCCAGAAGTAGTGAAAAATGATGAGGTCACAAGGTTAATTGGAGCTAAGTTTGATGAAAGAGCCCTAACGATGAAATCTATTACAAACCCTGTTATCAAGTATGTTGCCATTATGATTGGGAAAAAAGTCTACTTCACAAATAGAGAAAACTCTATATCGGCCACGAAAATTCACACAACTTATGAAATGGTGGTAAATGGAAAGGATTTTGATATTTGTGAGTTGATGAGATTGCAACTTATGAAAAATATGAGAATAAAAAAGGTGAAGAGACATGTCTTTAAATTTGGCACTATTGTTGTCTACCTGTTATTTTATTTTCTAAGGGAACTACCTAGAAGGAAGAATATAATATGGGATAATACCAGGGTAGTTGCTCATTAGATCAATGATTATTTTCTTAGTTTAGGAGACTTTAGGGAATAGATCAATTCCCTAACTTCCTTCTTTGTAGTCTTCCAAAAGGAAATGCAAGAAAGAGAGAGGATTCCAATAAGACTGGTGAAAAAGTATGAAAAGGAGATAACTTTTCTTGTGTCTACTGATGAATGCATCATTGAGGTAGCAAAACCCAAATTTTTTTGGATTGAACCACTGGTGTATGAAATTGAAGAGAGTCTGGTAGAAGGATACATTGAGATTTTGTTGGCTACTCTCTACCTAGATTAGGTACATATGTAGAGAAATCTACTAAAATTCACTTGGAAGCTTCTGCATCTAAACGAAGAAAGAAAGTTTAAGTTCTCTTCCAAGACGTAGCATACACTAAGGATGAAATAGAACTATTGAAGGAGGTCCTTAACAAAAGGAAAGATAAGTCTATGGATCTACCTGTATAACCCAGAAAATCAAAAGACTATCTTTTGGTGCTACACCAACACCTATTCGAACTCTGTCACACCTAGTACAACTAATGTTGTGAAAGGGAAAAGGAAAGAAAAAAGTATCCATTCATCTATTGATATTGTTACTCCTTTTGGCCCAAGTACTAGGGCATCCAAGAAAAAAAATATACTTGTTGCTACACCATCTACTACTTGAGGATGAAGAAGAAGAGTTAAAGAAAAGGCTTATGGGAAAAATAATTTGAGTGATGTTGTTGAAGAAGAAATTGAGCTTGGTCTTGAAGAGGAGCAACAACTGAAAAAAAATAGAAGAGGTAGTACCTTCTGTGAAGGAGTCAAAACCAATGTAGAGATATCCACTGATGAGGAGATAGAAATAGAGGAAGATGCCTATTGAATTCAAGTGCATACAAAGAAGAATGAAGAAGGCTCAGCTAACCATGTGGAGATCATGTTCAACTCTCCTCCAATAAGAAATCATCCACCCTTGGCTCTCAAAAATTTAGTGAATCATATGATTGATAATGAGCTCATGACCACTACTGAGTTATATGATGAGGTTGACAATGAAGGAAAAGAAACCATCTTAAATGTTTTTGCTCAGTACATAGTTATCTATAACATAAACATGGATTCCATATAGTCAAGATTCACTGAAAATGTGTGGAATGAGTTAGTACTTAGAAGGAAAGAAGCTTTTAAAGTTGAAAACAAGATGAGAAGTTGTAAAATCTATTAGTTCTACTCAGTTAGAAAGAGAAGTTGCAAACCTATTAAAAGAATGTTCTAAAATGTTCAAAGACAAGCAAAGAGTTAACATGTTGATGACTAAGGAAGATAAGTATATTAAAAAAGTAAGGAAAGAAACTCATGATATAATTAAGCAATTATCAAGGAGCTATGGGACAAGAACCAGTTCTTCATATCACACTGCTCAGACTCAAGAACCTGCTATAGTTACAGAAGTAATGGAAAATCCTATCTTGGAAACTATTGATGAGACACTTGGTGCTCTAGAGATCCTTGCCCCTCAAATTGACACATATGAAACTACCGGTAAGAGGTTGATGATCATCATAAGGATCAATCTGGTGAATGTAGAGAAGAACATCAAGAACATCAAGAATCCTCTTGGAATAGAGAAGAGGGAAAAAAAGATGCAAATGAAGGAAATAAAGACAAAGAAAATGATAAAGATAAGGATGATGAAGATAGAAGAAAGAAAGATAAGGAAGTCATTCCAACTGAAGGTGAAATTCTCAAAGGCCCTGAATCATCAAAACAATCCAGAGAATCATTTGGAAATAAAATTAAAGGTATTCTTTCAAGATAAGCTATAATCCAACCCGCGCTTCCACCTCAACTAGTCAAGCTTCCATACCATCTAGGTCTTGTGGATTTGAAAAAAATCACACCTAGTGATAGAATGAAGCTTTGCAACACTTTCATCTACTCTGTCACATAGGAGGCTTCAGAGTCATATCAAAGAAGCAATGAGCTGATAAATGAGGCTAAAAAAACTCTACAAGAGACAGCCCCTGATGCTACTCCAAACAACTCTTTAGCTCCGATTGGAAATTTGAGGCTTATTGTTGATTTTGTTAAAGAATACACATCCAATCTTAAGATGTAAACCACAAAAGAAGTAGATTTTAACTTGCTAGAAAAAAATTTGTTGTTTCTGCAAGATAAGTGTACTATTGCACGTTACAAAGCTTTGGAAACTCTAAAAGAGGTAAGATATTGTGATGAAGAAGCCCAACTATTGTTTGTTTACCATATGAAATGTCTAAAATCCACTGAAGCTATCAAGGATCTAATGGAATCAATTGAGTCTCAACTTGTTGATACCTCCAAAGATTATAAGATTGTTGGTGATAGAAACTATTTCAAATGGATTTCTATTGCAGATATACAAGATAAATTCTTCATCCTACAGAGGCAAAAGGAAGATGCTATGAGGCGGTATGCCTAGCTTGGAAATTTGGTCATGTCCAAACATATTACTGTATCACATGCTCTGATGGAGGCCGAAAAACTTGGGAAAATGAATGTAGCCCTATCCACTCTGGAAGAAGGAGATGAATGCCTGGTTGAAATAGAATCTTTGCATAAAAGTACTCTTTCCAAGGAAAAATGTGTCTAGGATGATGGAAAGCCCGCTTGGGAGGTAATTCTCAAAGAATTATAAGGTGCCCCCAATTCTTGAATTTGAAGTATTTCCCTATCCTTTGTCCTTGATGTCAAAGGGGAAGAAGAAAAGAGAAATACAAAACAATTGTTTAAGTACATATGTTAGGTGAAGTTGTGCATACTTTTGTTTAGAGGAAAATCTCATTTTCAGCACATCTTGCCATCAATGACAAACAAGGAGATCATTGGAAGAATGAAGAAGGTGCCCTCTATTTTGTTGGTCATTGATGCCAAAATTGATTGGTAACTATCTATATCCTGATCCAAAAATCTTCGCAGTAAGAGGAAACTCAATATGTTGATCAGGTGTGTCAGCTATAGGTATACATGTGTTTTCAACATAATTTTGTGATTTGGTTGGTCCACCCTAATGTTAGGAATTTGGTGTTCCTTTGGATGACAATGTGTATCTTTTGTGTGTGTTTTTATTTAGGTTCGGGCCGACCTAACTTATGGATAACATGTTTTGTTTTTTATGTCAAAAAAAATTATGTACTAAGCTAACAAGATATTTTATATTTTAAGTATTCTCTTATTTAGGCTGACCTAATTAATAGTGTAAGTTATGTCTGCATATATCTATGATGGCCTAAGCAATGAGATATGTGAAGGAGATATGAAAGATATGTGACAAAGGTAACAATTTGAAGCTAGTGATAATGTTTTGTGTATGAAAAACCAAAGAGAAAATCTAGATCTTAACTAGAACTACTTTCAACACTATGTAGGTGCACTTCTATAGTTCATTCTTGGTAGTGAGCCACATCTTTTGTACTTTGGTATTAAGCCACCTTTTATATTCAGGTTGTGAGCCTTTCTAAGGATAGTGAGTCCTGGCAGTGTGCCCTATAATATATTGTGAGATAATCCTCACTGTGGTTTTCCCCATTCTAGGTTTTCCATGTAAAAATCTTGGTGTCAATGTGTTATGATCTTCTTTATGTTCTGGTTCACCATAGTTGCTAAATGTGGATTGATAATTGGATGGTTACTAATTAATTTGGTCAGCTAAATATTGATTCAACCCCCTCTCAGTATTCTAGATATTGAACAAAGTGAGTCGTAGGAGAAGGGTGAAGATGGTAATGGTGGAAGGAACAAGAAGGAAAATAAAAACAAGGGTAAAGATGACCAAAAGAAGAAGGGCTTCAAAGAGGATAAGTTAGGAGGTCGCAAAGGGCCTCATGATGGATGTTATACTTGTGGAGGGGATCATTATAACTCAAATTGTCCTCAACAATCAAAGTCATGGAAGGAAGGAAGATATCAACAAACTCAACATCACCAAATCCATGTTGTAGTGGATAATAAATAGGCAGAGTATCGGGCTTCACACATTCAACTAACTTGTAAAATCTAGGGCCAATCTATCTCTATTTTGATTGATATGAGAGCTATTGAATGTTTTATAGATCTTAGAATAATATCCAAGATACCTATTAGACCTGGATATATGGAAAACTCATGAATAGTTCAGTATGGTAATCGAGTAGAGTAGACGGTAGATACATGTCTCTTTTGCAGCGAGTTAGAGCATCCAACCTTTCAAACTTACGTCAACTTGTATGTGGTACCCTTAGGCTCATATGATGTAATTTTGGAAATAAATTGGTTAATTGAGCACAAGGCTATAGTAAACTATGGGGATAAGGTAGTTAACTATATGGATGATTATGGAAACCCAGTTGAGATTTGTGGAATGCAAAGACCCTTGGAGATTAGATAAATTTTTGAGATGTAGCTCAAGAAGGCACATCAGAAGGGATGTCCAATTTATGTTGTGCATGTCTGTAATCTTGACATCAAGGAGTTGTATTTAGATGACTACCCTATTCTCAAGGAGTTCCAAGATGTATTCCCTGATGAACTTATGGAGTTTCCTTTGAAGCAAGAATTTGACTTTTATATTGACCTTGTCCCAGGAGCTGAGCCTCAATCCAAGGCACCCTATTGGATGACCACCACCAAAATCTATGAGTTGAAGGCCTAGTTAATGGAATTGTTGAACAAAGGGCTTATAAAACCTAGTGTGTATCCTTGGGAAGCACTGCTTATCTTTGTGAAGAAGGATGGAACCTTGCATCTATGTATAGATTATCGGATGTTGAACAAGGAGACCATCAAGAACCAATATCCACTCGTGAGGATTGATGAGTTGTTTGACCAAATGAAGGGGGAAACAATGTTCTCTAAAATTGATCTCAAGTCATGGTACCATCAGTTGAGAATTAAGGAAGAAGATATTCCAAAGACTGTATTTAGAACTTGATATGGACATTATGAGTTCACAATGGTATCTTTTGGGTTGACTAATGAACCAACAACTTTTATGAACCTCATGAATAGTGTATTCAAAGACTGCTTGGATGATTTTGTTTTAATCTTCATTGATGTTATCTTTGTTTACTCTAAGTCTATTGAAGAGCATGATAGGAACTCGAGTATAATCCTACAACGGCTAAGAGAAAGGAAACTATTTGGGAAGCTATCCAAGTGTTCATTCTATCAAGATAGGGTGCACTATCTAGGCCATATAATTTCAGCTGAAGGAGTCTCTACAGACCCTGAGAAGATCAAGGTGATCATGGAATGGTTGGTGCCTCAAAATTTGTTAGAATTCCATAGCTTCACGAGCCTCGTGGGATACTATAGGAAGTTTGTGCAAGGGTTTTCATAGATTGTATCTCCTATCACCTCACTCCAAAGAAAGGGAACACAGTTTGAATGGACTAAGAAACGTGAGTAGGCATTCCAACTCCTGAAGGAGAGGATCACAAAAAAACCAATGTTGACCATTCCTGATCCTAATGGGAGATTCATAGTAATCATAGATGCTTTAGAAGAAGGATTAGGAGCAATATTAATGCAAGACAAACAAGTGGTAGCATATGAATCAAGGAAGATTACATAGCATGAGGTGAACTATGCACCACATGATTTAGAACTAGCCACAATAGTTCATGCCTTGCAGATGTGGAGGCATTATCTTTTGGGGAAGCCTTTTAAACTCAAGATATACTACTTGGGATTGAGATACATATTTACTCAACCAAACCTTAATGCATGGAAAAGAAGGTGGTTAGAATTTGTTAGTGAGTATGACTTGATAATTGAGTATATAAAAGGAAAAGAGAATAGAGTGCCTGATGCTCTTAGTAGATGAAATCTAACAACCATGATCTTGACAAGGTCTAACTTGAGACAATATGTGATTTAGTTTCTGATAGGGGATGAGCACTATGACAAGGTGAAGAGCATTCTAGCAGTAAATCCTTCAGATCATCGGTTTGATGGGTTTGAGATTAAACTAGATGGTATTTTGAGATATCAAAGAAGAATGTATATTCTAGACTTTGGAGATCTGAGGAA
The DNA here is from genome assembly GCA_007258455.2 of Sequoia sempervirens. Classification (NCBI taxonomy): domain Eukaryota; kingdom Viridiplantae; phylum Streptophyta; class Pinopsida; order Cupressales; family Cupressaceae; genus Sequoia; species Sequoia sempervirens. The sequence goes on along the minus strand of VDFB02045408.1, from coordinate 13,745 downwards.
GTTGTTTTTAGAAGAGGTTCATAATGTACCTTATTTAGGACACCCCAGAGTATCCAAGATGATCGTAGAGTTGAAGGCTCTATATTTTTGGCCTAAAATCAAGAATAATGTATTGGAGTACATAGCCAGATGCTTAGAGTGCCAAAGATTCAAGGCTAAGCATGCACATCCATTCGATTTACTGTATCCTCATGACATACCTAAGTATAAATGGCAGGTAATTAGTATGGATTTTGTACAGGGGTTGCCATTGAGAAAGAACAAGCATGATGTTATCTTGGTCATAACTGATAAGTTGACAAAGGTTGTGCACTTCATTCCTGGAAACCTTAAGGATGGATCATTGACCCTAGCCAAGAAATTTTTCCAGGAGATCTTCCACTTTCATGGAGTTCCAGAGACTATGATTTCTGATAGGGACACTTGGATGACCTCAAGATTTTGGATGACCTTGAATGCTACATTGGGGACCAAACTAAATTTTTTATTGGCTTACATCCTTAGACTAATGGGTAGATAGAGAGGGTGAATCAAGTAGTCGAAGACCTCCTCTAAATGTATTGTATGGACCAACAATATACGTGGGAAGAATATTTTCCTTTGGTGGAGTTTTCTTATAGTAACTCTTACCACACATCCCTAGGCATGGCACCGTTTGAATCTCTTTATGGATGAAAGTGTCACACCCCCATTAGTTGGGATAAATTGGAGTACAAGATCATAATAGGACCTAAGATTCTTAAGGGGATGGAAGAAAAAATGAGAGTCATTAAGAGAAGACTGAAGGAGGCGGCAGACCAACAAAATAGTTATGCCGACAAGAATAGAACTCTTAGGTAGTTTGCAACTAGGGATAAAGCTTTCTTAAGAGTTAAACCTCATAAAATTTCTATTACTTTTGGAAAGTCTTCCAAGTTGGCCCCAAGATATGTGGGACCGTTTGAAGTATTGGAAGTGATTAACCAAATTTTTTATAGACTAGCTCTACCACCTACTCAGGCTTGAATTCATAATGTGTTACATGTTTCTTTGCTTAAGTCATATCATCTTGATGCAGCTCATGTGCTTGATTGGAAATCCTTGCAGGTAAAAGACCCAAGAGTGGTGATGGTGGAGCCCATTAGAATCCTAGATAGACACAATGTTAAGTTGTGGAGTAGAGATATTGCTTAGTTTGTTCAATGAGACCAATATTCAGAAAACAATGCTACTTGGGAGGATGTAGAAGAAATAGAATGCTCCTTTCCACATTTTCATTCTTGAGGGAGAGACTTTAATAAATTTGCTTGAATTTTTTTGGATTGAGATACTATGATGGTATATGCTTTAATTTTGAATGTGATGTTGAAATAGACATATATGCTTTAATTTTGAAAGTGATGTTGAAATAGAAAATATGCCTTAATTTTGAATGTGATGTTGAAACAAACATATATGTTTTGTTTTTTGAATGTGATGTTCAAATAGACATAAATGCTTAAGTTTGATTAAATAGACATCGAGACAATGTCTCTTCCAAGAGGGGAAGGATGTCATAACCCAATTTTTATTACATATTAATTATGATATGGTAAATTGAATTATTTAAGCAATTCAATATATTAATTGGTGTGATAGAGTAAATTTTCACCTCATGTGCAAATTCCCCTTTTTTCCTTTTTTCCACTTTAGAAAACCAAGTTTGGAGGCTAAAATCTGCATGATCCCGCTTCCTTGGTTCCACTTGGCACTCATTTTGCGTGTCAGTAGAAGTGAAACCATCGTGGACGCCCATGTGGTGCGTAGATGTCTGCGTGGCATGCTAACATCCATAATGGAATCCCACGTATGAAGCATGCAGAGATGTTACACTTGCTATTTTGAACAAGTTGTAACACCTCCACTTCGACCTCACTGACCCAAAATTGCCTATTATGCTTTCCTTCTCTAAAAATTCACCATTCCTTCATACAATCCCAGATTTTTGGCAATCCTTTATCATCCTTTAGCAATCTTCTTCATCTCTCAAGCATTTCACTCCATTTTCCATACATCTTTGAGCACTTTATTTGCACTCTATTTAGCATTGCAACAAAAACAACACCTTTCAATCACTTCAATAGAGAAAATTTTGGACCACACCATTACAACAGAGGCTTGATTACTCTCATCTTCTCCCCATTTTCATTGAATGCATTTGGTAGAGGTGGTAAACTTCCCATTTCTTTTCTCTATTATGTTGGTTGAATAACACTTTACTTTTGTAGTTCTTTGGCAATCTTCTTTATCATATTTATCTATCATCTTTATCTTGGCTATACATGGAGGTGGAAACACCAAAACAAGGTCTGACTGAGGCGGGCCCCTATATAGCATTTTCGCAACATTTTTCTCTCTCTTCTGTGTGTAGGTGTCAGTGCTCTTGAAGTTTGCTAGAAATAATATTTCATTTGTAGGAACTTCATTGGTATAATCTCCTTATCTTATTTGTGTATTTATTTCTATTCAATAGTTTTATTTCAACCTCCTTGAAATCTCTTGTCAAGCTGTCAGTTATTTTTTATCATTTCCCTCTTGTATCTCAAATTTTTTGGTTGTACGGATGCCAACGCCCTTGTGAGACACTAGTGTGGCACATTATTGTCCCAATTCTATGCTTTCATCCTTAGACATAAAGCTCTCTAAGACACTGAACTGAATCTGAAAGTTGACTCACTTGACCTCTTGCTTCGCTTTAGTTTTGCAGAGTGATTGGGGGATCCCATAGTCCTCATCATTCTCATTCCTCACCTCTTGAAATCCATGTTAGCTGAGGTAAGTTTGGGCATCCCTTCGCTCTTGGCATCCCGTGACCTAAGCCTTGAACGTGGTTGGTCCCCCACTCTTACATTTTTGGTGAACCCAACGTGAACCATTTTGGTTCCATTGTGTGATACTTAAAGTTCCTTTCCTAGTGTTCTAGGAGTGTTGTGGGTTTGTGTGTTGTGATTTTTTATGCCTCACAACCCAACCTACAACCCCTAGTGGATGTAGCTAAAAGGTTCCAAAGGTATTGTGTGATGGAACCTTAGTTGGGTCATGGTCCTACCTTGCTACCTTCTAGGAAATCTATGAAATCCTTGTTGTGTGTGTGTGTGTGATGGATTCTTCCATGTGTCAACCCGCCCCCTCTATGCAGCCCGTGAGTAATGATAATGGTATAACCTTCACCTCATAGGACTTGTTGATGGATTTTAATAGGGAACCATCCCCTTTGTATATTTCTGCACAAATTAATGGGAACATTGTAGCTAGTGTTCTTATTGATCCCAAATCTCAAGTAAATATCATAACTAACGAAATAATGTTAATAAATTTCTTGCATAAGGATGGATATGATGTGCCCATAAGTACCATCTGCATGTAGGACAAACTTTTTGTGCCTCCTTTAGGTAGCATTAATCTTTTGTTTGCATAGCCTTAATTACTTGATTAGGTCAACCTAATCCTTATGCCATTTATGGCATACCCCCAAGTCAACTTTCATTAATTGATTTCTCCTTTTGGAGAAGGCAACCCATTCCCCATTTAAATTTAAAATTCACATTTATTATCCCTAGGCTTCTCCTCTTCCCCATGTGGATATTTGAGGAATTTTTAATTCCACATGTGTCACATCATCCAAATGTGTACAAGGACCTCCTTTATGAAGAGATCTTGTCCCAATCCCTAGGTGCCATAAGGTACCTCCACCTCACCTCTCTTTTGACACCTCATTGGACACATGAAAAAATGTGAGGAGGTGTAAGCCCTCAACTCACCCTTGCCCTTGATCTTTTCCATGGTGGCATCATCTTGGCCCTCCATTTTCTAGAGGCATTTCCCCTAAAATTAGAGGATTTTTCCCTCATTTGCATTCACCCACATTTTAGCACACTTAGCATCCAAACTCTCAAGAATTCAAGCTAAGCCATAACCTCCATTGTTGCAGTTTCATTTTCCTCCACATTGTGCATCCATCAAAATACCCACTTGTATCATTGTATTCCCCATCTCATCCTCATCGTTTTGCATTAGGTTGCATGTTATTTGTCATCCAAAGGAGCACACAATCGAATGAATCAACAGGTCCAACCAACCCATCAACTTGGACAAGGTAACATACTCACTTTATCTTTTGGTTCATGTTCAACTAGGCTAATTGTTGAGGTGTTCTTTGTGCTTTCCTTTTTTTGCTTCCCTTTTGTTTTGAAATTTTAGACTAGGAATTCACCTGCACATAGGATTGTTTAGTTGAATCGAACGGTAAGCTAGATGGAATCTGGGTGCACACACCACAAATGGCATGATGACTTGCATTTGAACTATTTTACACATATAGAAAAATGCAATTACATGATTTGAATTGTCTCAATTATTGAAAATGAATGGCTTGTAGTTTAAATTGTCTACCTAAATTCTATGTTTCAAGAATTTGGAATAAAATGAAAGTATGTATTTTAAAGTATGATTAAAAAGGATAAGAGTTTCATTATGTGAAATTAAGTAAAAATCCCTTTTAGTTCAAATATATATAGATGCTTGAAATGAAATAAAAGTTCTTTATTTAATTAAATGATAGCATATGGAACTCATAAACTTCTTCAAGCAAACAATCTATACACACACATATATATATATATACATATATATACATACATACATATATATACATATATATACATATACATACATATATATATATATAACCAAGAACAAATATAGTAAATGTGAATGAATTTCATATAAATACATATATATATATATATTATATATATACATATACATATTTATATTTCTTTTGAAATTGAATTTGATAAGTGATATTGTCCATATCAAATTGTTTGAAATCAAATAAAAATCATGAAGGCATCCCACGAAGGATGTGGTTTTCCATAAGCATTATGGAAATATTTGAATTAAGATAGTGGCCGGCGATAATGGCAATAATACCATAATGGTAATACCCCAAAAACATGAAAATAATGTTTCCATTTTGAATTTATAACCTAGGAAAAAAGCACAATGAATAGAATTGACTAACTCGAAGGAAAAAATAGCTCATGGAAGTGGAAAAATCAGTGGGAAATTTTTTAAAAAGCTTGAATTCTAAGGTAAATCAATTTATTTTGGAAATAAGTTCAATTTTATTACCATTTCAATAAAATTCTAGTAGTATACTTTTCATTCTATCAAATGATTCAATAGCACAGTAAAATGTAATTCTATGTCTGTGTTTGTTATGGCCTTGAGCCGAATGTTTGAGTAATGTTGACCACCTTTGGGGTTGCATGGCTAAATAGTCTGCCTTGCATGAATATTATCTAAGTTTAGAGCCTTATTAGCTAGCTTGCAGAGTTGAGCCAAGGCTTAGAGTCATTAATGATTTGGCTGTCACTTGATTTTGCATGATGGTGCTAGCCATACTATGGCTATCAAAATTCCATTATGATTGACGATGTATTTTAGCATATTTAATCTTTGTAGAGGATCAATTATTGATCCTATGGGAAGGGAATAATGCCTTGTGTTTCATTTCCAATGTATTGATACCCATTATCGGTTGGGTCGATAATGGTAAAGGGCTAAAAAATTTGCTTAAATAATGTGTCATATGTATGTATTCTATTGTTTTATGATGCCACCATTTTTCAATAGGAACGATGAAGTTTTTAAGTTTGAGATTCATTAAACCCTTGTATGGTTCGATCCACAAGATTCAATAGGTTATTTCCTTGAAAGTGTTATAGATATAAGTCTGCATGTTGAAATATATGGTGTAAAACTAGCATACCTTAATGGGAATTCTCGAATATGAAACTTGATTTGCTAAGAAAGAAATGCATCAGACATATAAGAAATAGTCGTTCCAAGAGCAAGTAGTGAATTTTTTGCTCATAATCTTGAAAAGAATGGGTTCAGTTAAGAACCCTAAAAAATTCTAAGTTTTATCTCATAACTAAATGATTGCTCAAGTTTCATAGAGATGAGCATGTCGATCTTAGAATCATTTTATTCATATATAGTTGCATAATGATTTTTTAGTATTGTTTATGTATTCAAAGTTCTGAATAATTGGAATTTTGTTTTCATGTATGAAGTTGGGATAGCTTGATTTTGTTAATGATTTTAATGGATTTTCCTTGATAATGACCAATGAGTTAGCTATAGACAATAAATTGTTAATAAAAAAAACAACATTGTTCATTATCTTTTCATTGTAAGATAACCCCATTCTGTTAAAAATAGTGAATGCTAAATTGTAATGTTATCGCTATGTATCTGTTTAGCTAGAAACAACATAGTAATATTGTCAATAGTGAACATTTTGTTGGAAACGACATTGTTTTGTCAAAAGTTGTAACTATTTAGTTGCAAACAACATAGTATTATTGACACAATGAATGTTATATTGGAAATGGCATCATTTTATTGTGAAAGTGTATGTTTAGCTAATAATAGTCTTGTTCAATAACTATTTAAATGAAATGACATTGTGTAGATTCAAACTGTGAACGTTCTTTATGAAACAACTTGTTTTGTAGCTGTTTACTTGGAAACAATATTGTTCTGTTATAAGTAGGGAAAGTGTTCATATGTAAACTGCATAGTTGAATATTACAACTTGTATGAAACAATTAGAACAATAGTACGTGAGAAACTATGCGTATTTAATTCTAGATTCAATTTATCTTGAACTCTAACAAATGGAGACATCAAAATGGAACTTTATTAAGTAACAACAATATGATTTAAAGGTTTTAATTTAAAATGTATGCACAAACCATAAACATAAGTAGGCACATATATGTGTATACACATATAATCTCATCTATGTAACATACACATACTCATGACATACCTTTTTTTGTTTCTTACTTGATTCATTTTTAAATGGATAATATTGCTTTATGTAGAAATTAAGCATGGCTCATATGGATGATATGACTAAATAATGTAATGTACAGTTGTATTTGAATCATGTATCTAATTTTTTTGTTTCTAAGGAAATTAGTAATCTGATTTTCTTTTCTATTGACACATGTGAGAAGAATATTCTTTTACTTAAATAGAACAATGATACCTAGATAGACTAGAGCACCTCAAGGTAGATGCTGCTAGAGGGTAGATAGTTGTTATGAAACTTTGTGTAGTAGAAATTTACCTTCCAAGACGGGTGCCAAAATTGAGTTCAAAGAGTATAGAACCTATCATTTGTTGTTGCAACAAAATTTTATGCTTGGCCAAGCAATATAGTTCATTTGTATGTATGAACTCTATGATATCACTCTCTACCATTCATAGCATAGATCTTGTATTTTATTTTCTAACCTGTAGATAGAAATTGCATGTTGATGTATAGGCATGCTCCGGATTCCACGTTGCATATCGTTCTCTTGCTAAAATTTTAGTGCAGGGTCAAGTATTCTTCAAGTTGGAAGAATTTTAGGGAAGCATAAGCTTCGTGGTTGAGCGGTAAAGTGCTTCAATCATGTTCTCGTCCACTAGTGGAGACAAGCGTTAAGAGGAACCATAGATGTACACAATACTATTTAGTCTATGTTGTAACTTGATGTAATACTTGATGTACCTTGATGTAAAGTTGTACAATGTAATGACTTGTGGCCTTATGAGCTAAGTCAAACTTGATATTGTAATTTGAATTTTTAATTGAATATAGGAAATCTTGACTCGTTTTAATTAGACATGTATTGCTATGATTGACTATAGCTACTTAGTTATGTCTTTTTTATTTGAATATATTCATGTGTCTTTTTTTTTGTGAAGGTGCAATGCACCCATATTATTAGGGGTAAACGCTTTTGACCAAAACTATGAACTAGATACAAGAAACCACAAGAAACAAGCAAACCCGTGAGCGCAATGGCCCAACAAAGGCACAAGGCTTGTGAGCACTTTGGCCTAGTGAGGGTGTGAACCCTAATGGTTGTCACTACAACCAAGTGACTTAACCACCAAACCATGCCCTTATCAACAATATATCCATGTGTCATTTACAATAATAATAATTAAGTAATAATTTAGGATGGGTTATTACATATTTGCAAAAAATAAATAGAAAAAAATTTATTAATTTTTTATGATATTTATTTAATTTTTCGAAAATAAAATTTTATATTGGTAAATATTTGGCATATTTAATTTTCTGTAGGTTAAAATTTCGGTAGACACCTTTATTCTATAGGCATAGGTCATACTGCACTTCTTGCACCTATTGGTCTATCAACTATCAACAATTTTATTAATGGGTAGGTATATATTAAAATATTTTTTTTAAATAAAAGGCAATCATGTTTGTTTTGGTGCTTTAAACTGTAGGTTGTTAATCGTTGCCCTCCTATGAGCCACCATCATGGGTGGCTCCGCCCTTGATCGCCACCCCACCACCACCTACAACTAGCATTCATTTTTTATTTTATTTTTAAATTTTTTTTTCTAGTAGATTGTTCATATGGGAAATCAAAATCTTAGCCTTGGGTGCTTACTATTTTGCACTAGATTAGCCTTTAAAGTTCATATTTGACCCCTCAAGCCCTAAAATAGTGGTTTTTTCATTTTTCCATAACTTTTACCCAAGGTGGAGAAATTTTTGAAATAAATTATTATCAAAAATTTGATGATGTGAGTGTTCCAGCGGTATAGGTGATTTTAAAAAAAAAATGTTTTTTTTTGCTGAATGAAGTTAGATCTTGATTTTTGGCTCTCGATCTCATAAAATTTTGTCACAACCTCCAATTTATGTGATTCTTGCAACATTAGAAAGGTATTGAGGAGCTCTATCCAACCATCCATGCACTTTTTCCTATTTATGTCCTAACTATATCTTTATTTCAATTTTTTTCCTTGTGTGTATACTAGAGGATACTTAAATGTTTTGGCAATTGGGAGGGTGATGTTTTGCTTACTATACTCCATTATAGATCTATTATATATATTGACCTCATATTTTATTATTTGAAAAAATGTATTATCATTTTAATCATGGGTTGTGCCACTCATCCTTTTGTAATAGTTCTAACTAAGGATAATTATGAGTAAAAAAAGGCATCATAACACATTATATGCATGCCTTAATCTTTTTCCTCATCTTCATGGACTCATTCTTGATCGAAAAACAACATATAATAAATATGTTTGGGGTAATGATAATATGGTCATATCATAGGATTGATTGGTTTTAGTTTTAGTACAAGCAACTTTAGAGAGACCTACCATAAGATTTCAAGAATCGCATACCCACACACAATTTGGACCAAAGTTTGGGAGATTTTTGGAGATCCACATAAGCCTCCATCCTAGATGATCCTACTTCATATTGCCTCATTCTACTTAATGGTGTTGACAACATATCCTATGATGATAAAACCTTAGAGGAGTTTGAATATAATACAAAAATTGAGCATCTTGATGATCCAAAGATTTATCCTACAACTCCTACTTCTCCAATTGAGATCGCACATTCATCTTTTGTTGATGATTCATTGAGAACTTCTAGTGATTCATTGAAATAGGTATCTATTATATTCCTAATTAGGATTCCTATTTATTATACATTACATATTTTTTTGTGGAGTCTCACATTTTAGATTTGGAAGACCAATTTGAGGGTATATCTCTCTTAATTGATGATAGTCATTGATCAACTATTTGTTGGCAACATGATCATGATGGTGTATGGTGTTTTCATTGATGGTAACCCATTTTAGAAGTGATGATACATCAACATGAGCATATTCTGGAGAAGACTAAGTTTTTTGGAGAATTGGCTAAGTCCCAGTTATGTATTTTTAGTGTTACAAAGAAACAATTTTGTGGGGTGATTCCACAATAGTGGTTTACAATTTTTGGCCAAACTAGACACTGAAATAATTTTTTTAACTAAATCTTCACTTGCAGGGACCTATAGCGGCTAAACCATGAGGAATTTGAAGATGATACAAACTAGAGTTTCATGACATTTTGTCTATAGATTCTAAATATTTTTTTTTCAATTTTTTTGGAATTAGTTTGCACTTCTTTTTTGATCTCCCTCAAAAACTAGTTTTTTTTAGAAAACAATTTTTTTAAAAAGTGACGCTCACCGTATAACACATAAATTTTTTTCCATGAAGGATAAAATTCTAATTCTTTCAAATTTAGATTTGTAACTCTGATATCTAGTGCTTCCACTTGGTTAGACAGTTTTTAATTAAATATTTTTTCTTTAATCAATTTTCAAAGCAAACCAACTACAATTCAGACATAGCGTGACCATATAATGTGTAACTTTTTTTGTATATATCAAAATTCAAATTTTTTTTGTTGGATAAAGGACTTCAATATCTGGTGCACTCATATTTTTCAAAAAAATTAAATTGATAATCTGCTATTTTTCCACATGTGCAGAACAAAGAGCTTGATTTTCAATGAAAAACCTATGTTTAATAAAACTAAAAAAACAAATACATAATAAAACCAAAACATATTAAAATTATGTCTGTTGGATAGCTCATTCCAAGGACTACTTGATTCTAGTTGGGTCTGTGAAGTCTCCACCATTTTCATCTTCAACCCAAGCTCTGAAGTGCAAAAATTTAGATTTTTTTTGTGTCTAAGGGGGAGAATGAGGGATAAGGGTGGTTCGAGCGAACCCATAGGGGTTCAAGAAAACTACCTTTCTATTTACATTTTCTTTGGTTTTTTGGGCAGGAAATGAGGGGCAAGCATTTAATAGGTTCGCTTAAAGCCTAGTTTGAGTGAACCCCTTATGGGTTTACTCGAACTAGTAAGTTCATTCGAACCCCTAAAACCAATTTTTTTGCTATGAGGTTGTTTTTTGTGAGTTTTCCTTCCTCACTCAAATTGTAAACCACTTTTCTGGGTTTACCCTATGGTCTGCATTGCTTTTATGTTGCATAATATTGTTATGTGGTTTTTAGGTAACAATGATATGCATTGAAGGTATTTATATCCAAATTTTTAGATTTTTATGTCTTTTATAGTTAAATATATTGATGATAGTGTATCAAGATTAGTAATGGTAGAGTTACAGATGTAGAGTGCATATTGAAATTCTCTGCATTCCACCATGAATCATTATTATGTTGTGTGGTTTTTAGGAAGTGCTTGAAGGTGTCAAATATGTTTGCACTCCATGTCTCAAGTAATTTGGTGGTCCACATGTCAATTTTTCAATGAACAACTAGTTCATTTAGTTGTTACTTCACTAGTTTTGTTATGTGGTGCTAACCTAAGGGTTTTAGGGTCATGTAGAGTTCAATTGTGTAAGGAGAAGATTCATTGGAGTGATTATAGGTCATTTTGACCACATTTGGTGAAGAATTTTTTTTGGTTCCTTCCGTATAACATGTATGATTAAATTTTGAGTTGACAAGGTTGTGGTGTCACATGTTTCATCTAACTAGGCTAACCTAATTGATGTTATGGTTGTTTACAATATATATAGAAGGTCAATTCATTGTGTGGTGTATTTAATGTTGAATTCATAAGATAAATAAGAGGGGGGTGAATTAGTTGTACCTTAAGACTTCAAAAACCTTTATTAATAGTCAGATCCACATTCATCATAAAACCCTTAGTCTATTATGATGATTAATCATGAAAAGAAAATAATAGAAATTGAAATAGCTTAACACCATACATAAGACAACACCATATTTATTTGGAAAAACTAAGAAGTGAAAAACCATAGTGAGGATTAGCTCATAATATAATTAATATCAATACTGAATACAATAGGGCTCATTGTTGGAGGGATCACTACCCAAAGAAGAAATGATTACTTCCAAAAGGGCTCACTTTCAGAATATAAAGGAGATAGGAAAGAAGTGTTACACAAAGAACACCATCTCAATGCAACAAATATTTGACCAAAATGTCACAAACACCTTTGTATCCTGATTGAAGGATTGTAGCCACCTTCTACTCACTGCATCTAGTAAGCTAACACTTGAAATCTTGCACTGCACTTCTTAGTTTTGCACTCTACTACCCTTACCTCACATCATTTATATCTCTTGCATCTATCTTATCATCCCTCAACAACTCATCTATACTTATACCATGTTCAACCTTGAAACCTTCTCCAAGGTTGGCTATGCACCTCAAACATCCAAATTCAAATTATGTCAGTGCCAAAATAATTTTGTGGTGGATAGAAGTGAATGTGGACTATATCAATACTTAATTGGGACCCAAATCAACAACACCACTCAACCACATGCTTCCTTAAATAATATTTATCCTTTGCATGTAGTGTAAACACTAGGTCAACTGATACCCATACAAACACCATTAAAATTTTAAGTACATGCTTCCTCAAACTCAAGTTTTACTTGTGAACCACACATTTCACTTGATCATGATCTAGAATATTCCTCAAACACCCTGAAATCCAACAAAATTCTTTGCAACAGCTTCCACCTGAAGAATGCACACACCCAGTACATCCACATAACTCTTCCATACACTATAAATTAAAAAAATGACTTTTAAAGCACCAAACCTCAAACCCTCTTGAATGAGGAAAACTACGAACACCATCAATACACCTTTAGAATCACAAGACCTAAAACATAACTGCAGAGAAATGTAGAGCATAAAAATTCTCCTAGATACCTCTAGAATGCACAACCACACACTCATGAACACAACTAATTTTGTATGATTATCCAACTTACCAATTCTTGAATACAACATCTTTGAGCACATCTCATCAACATATTTGAATCACACGGGTAGATCTTCAACCTAGAAGAAGTGTGGAGAAAAAATAGAACACGAATCTATCAACTACAACAACAATGCAACATACTATTTGCTCTTTTTTATCATTTTTTTCCAAAATCACTTGGAAACCAAGCAAAAAAGATGCATACTTGTCATCTTCAATAGTTCCTCATCACCATCAAGCTAACTACAATAGAAAATCAACCACACATACATAGACATAATCTTACCAAAGAAACACTAGAGGTTGACACTAGTGGCTTTATTAATGACAACATAATACAACTAATCAAAGCATCAACTGTTCACACTCTTGAAATCATCTCATCCAATAATATAAATCAATGACAACACTAACTACTCATACTTACAACAATATCCCCCTTTGTCATTGATGGTAACACATGATGTGGAAAACCATTAAAGACACAATAGCTCTAAATACCAACACACTGCAACTCTTCACATTATTTCTCCCCTTGAATAACTTATCTTTTTCACATTTCTCTCTCCCCATTACATGACTCTCTCTCCCTTATTACTTATTTTTTTCACTTGCTTCTCTCTCCCCCTTTGAAATCAATGGAAAAGGAAAAAATGTTTGTATTGTTTGTTCATTCCTTTGACATCAAAACAACCTACTCACTACTATTCTAGAACTTCTTTCCTTTATTTCTATGTATACTCACCCTTAGAAATATACACCAAACTATACCAAATCATCAACCTCTACACAATGTCAACACACATATCTCTTACTACAACACCCAACAATGTCACTACCTACTCCCCCTGAGAGGTAGCCACCAATCATCAGTCCAAACCATAGTTGAATGAATCTTGGAATCCATTGGACTGATACATCTCCTTATGTATCGAGTGAAAGGAAGGAGGGGTAATAACCCCCAAATTCTCTCAGAGATACTCAAAAGTATCCTTAGGAAGATCCTTAGTGAATATATCAATAATCTGATCCTTTGTAGGCACATACTTAAGAT
>VDFB02045407.1:0-26015 GCA_007258455.2 Sequoia sempervirens | reverse complement strand
CTACTATGGATGCCTTGGGGAAATATTTTAAGATACCCAACTTTGAGTTGTTTTGTGAGAATATTAATAGGGAGCATTCCAAGTTGATTTAGATGGATGCACTTCCTCATTCTAAGAGCCAAGAATTGATGGCTAAATCTTCCAAGGGTAGAGGAAAAAATAAGAAAAATCTTAAGACATAATCTCCTTTAGGTAGTGAGTCTCCCTCCTAATTGAATCAAAAGAACAATAAAAAATATACTCCTACTTCTTCTGACTCAAGAGAATATTCTTCCAAGTCCAAGAGGAATAAAGGAGATTCTTGTTCTTTTTGTAGAAAATTTAGGCATGATGAGTCTCATTGTTTCAAAATATAGAGGCATTGGAGAAAGTTATGAGGCAACACAATATTTCAATTAGTAAATCTTCTTCCACAAGCAAATGGAAAGATTTTTCTGCATGAACTTTACATTCATCTACAAACAATTAGATACTTAATTCAGATGCTTCACATTACATGACCAATTCACATGATCTCTGTTTGATTCTATTTCTAAAAAAAATACTTTTTAGATTATAGTGGGAAACTATTTATAGATTCTAGTTTTGGGGATAGACTACATTCACAGTTGCATTAAGGATATTCTTCTTGTTCCTAATTTTATAGGAGTGAATTTGCACCCCTTGTGTAAATTCTCCTTTCGCATACCATCACCTTAGAAAATCAAACCTGAAGGAAAAATTCCACATCACCAACCTTCCTTCCACCACCTAGCATGTGTTTTGTGTGTCGATGGGGGAATTTTTTTCAAAGATGTGAGTGCAGTGCATAGACGTCTACGTGGCGCACTACCATCCTTGACAAATTCCTACCTCTGGAGTCTGCAAGGATGTTACACTCCTCATTGGGGCTGAATGGTAACACCTCTGTGTGACCAACCAACTTGAAATGGATCCTTCTCTCTCATTTTGGCCTTCAAGGGCATTCATTTTACACTCACTTCATCTCTTTAGCACTTCTTGATCTTCAACATTCTCTTGAGCATTCCATTCATAATTCTAGCAATCTACACAACTCCATTGAGAATTGCAGTAGCTTATTACTCCATCAACCTCACTTTTGTACGTGTTGTGCTACCATAGAAGTTGTGAGCTTGGAGTCTTGCAAGACCTCCCTTTGTCACCGCTACGGCTGTGGCGAATTTTCCAAGTTTGTTGCTTTTATTGTCCCTTCATTGGCCTTTAGAGCCTTTTGGTGGAGGTGGTAACTCTCCATTTTTTTCCTTTGTGGTTTGATAGAGTAGCATAACATTCTTTTGTAGTGTTCAATCTCTTTCTCTTCTATTTCCTTTATCATACTTTCTACTTTGTGGCTTTCCTGGCTGTCCGTGGAGGTGTAAACGCCAAAGAGGGGGTTTGACTAAGGCAAACCCCTATACATCTCCAACATTTTTCCCCTCTTTTTTGTGTGTAGGTGAATGTGTGCGTGGAACTCGCCGGAGAATTGGTGCTTTAGTGAGTTTATAGTCGTCACCCTTGTCTTTATCTACCTATTTTATCATTTACACACTTACTTTTTGTACTTCATCATTCTGTTCATTTTGCTACAACTAGTTAGCTAGACTGTTAATTAGGTTTCTAGTATTGTACACTGTATTTTACATTTTTTGGTCGTCCTAAATCCATGTTGTCATCCTCGGACAAAGAGCTATCTAAGGTGCAATTTTGGCTCTAGAAACTAGCTTGTCTAGCCCCATTTAAACTTTTGGATCTATAGAGTGACATAAGCACTTGAGAGTGCTCTTCATTCTCAATTCTCATCCCAAAACATCCATTAGCTTGAGGTAAGTTGGGGCAGCCCTCTACTCTCGGATCTCCATGACTTGGAGCCTTGGTATGGTTGGTCCCCCTCTCTTACATTTTTGGTGAACCCAACGTGAACAACGTCTGCCCATTTACTTGTGTTGATACTTTTTCGTCACACCTGGTGACTATTGTAAACTTAAGTGTTGTGAAGGTTTATGAGCATCACAACCCAGTCCATGACTTCCTAGTATGTTGTTAGGAGAAGTGTGTGACACCTACTAATGGAGAAGACGAAAGTCACTTCTAGTTTCACCTCCAACTTTTCCATTGGTCTTGCTACTAACTTTACCACTGGTTTTCCTATGGGCTTTACTAACGAGATGGGTTTCATAGACAAGACCACTTGTGTTCCTACTCCTCCAACATCCTCTATGGCTTCGTCCGTGGACGAGGATGAGGCTATGCATATCCCCGTGGAAAACCTTTTGGAATTAGATAATAGATTGTTAGACCTTATGAATCATTTGGAGAGAGCACCAAACATGGCAAGAGTCGCTAGGATTACTAGCGAGGTGAGACATTTGTTATGAAGGGATTGGATAGGCATAGAGTTCTTGTGTGGCCTTGTCAATCTAACCGAAGCTTATATCCCTTCGTATAAGTCTAGATCGGGTACTACCTGAGGGGAAGTTCTTGATACCTATGAAAGACAAATAGGCATTTCAATTCCTACCACACCCATATGCATGGCCAAAACAAGCCCCTCAATCAGTGTTTCTTCTACTTCTCAAAGGCCTAACACTATCAAGGTGAGTAGAATACCTCTTGGTTTTAGCTTCACCCCTCCTACTGCCCCTGGTGGTGGAGGCTTCAGTGGAATGAGTGGTGGTGGCTTTGGTAGCGAAGGTGGTGCTAATGGAGGTGGCTTTGGTGGAGGCCATGGTGGTGGCTCTGGTGGAGGCCCTATTAGTGGTGGTGGCTCTAGCAGCAGTCATGGTGGTGGATTCGAAGGTGGATTTGGAGGTGGTTCTAGTGGTGGTGGTTCTGGTGGTTCCACTGGGCCATTGTCATCCTCTAACCCTATTCTGAATGCCCTTCTTCAGAACATGGGTTGAATGCAAAACCAGTTGGCGAGCCTTTCCTAGGCTTCTACCTAGCCTATTTTTCAACCTTTCTTCTGGCATAGCCCATTTTCGGTAGCAATCTTGAGTACTCCCTTCCCGCAAGGAATGGAGATTCCAAATTTTGAGAAGTATGATGGTAAAGGAGATCCACAAACACATGTGTCAACCTTCAATGCGATGTGTATGGATTTCTTTCATCATGACGCTTTAATGGAAAAACTCTTTCCTCAATCTCTCAAGGACACAACACTCGAGTGGTACTGTTCCTTGCCAGATAATTCTATATTCTCATTTCATCAACTTGTGAATCAATTTCTCTGTCAGTTCCAGGCTAACATTAGTCTGAAGATGAACTTCTCAAATCTCATCTGATGTAAGTAGGGAGATAATGAGAAGATAAGTAATTTCATAGCACGATACCAAGCGCTCTTTTCATATATCTCATACCCGCTACCCGATTTTAATGTGCAAAAAGTGTTCATAGGCAACTTGCAGAGAGCTTGGTGGGAGAAGTTTTCCCTAATGAAATACCCTTCTTTTATGCATCTATGTCTTGCATTACAAGAGTATCAAAAAATGGTAGTTCAATTTGGGGGACCTTCCTCGCATTCCCATTCAGAAGGAAAGTCCATTATATCTATCTCAAGAAAAGGAAAAGTCATTGCAAATGTAGTTATCATGACAAATGATAATAGAGCTGAATCCCCCCTCCTATTATCCCAACCTCTTCTCAATATCTTCCTCCTCCCATCCAGGAGTCTCTCCCTTTGTTAGAGACAGTCGTGGACACTCCTATGGCTGAGCGGGAGCCTTCTGTTTCATCTCAACTTTCGATCTCTGGCTCCTGAAGTTGCATAAACTGCCTTGCATGTGAGCACAAAAGTTGGCAAAAGGCTCTGGCAGATGAGTAGGCCACATTGCAGAGGAAGGAAGGGGAGTCAACTGCCCCTATTTTAGGGCCTCTTGGTGTTGTCTCATCCTCTCCCATCCCCTCTACCTTGTTTCAATCCAATTCAATTATGCTTTTGGCTCCTACTGCGAGCAAAAACACCCTCGACCCTAAAAAGGTGCAGATTTTCATTGCTCCTTTAGTCTATCCACCTCTCTTGATGTCCCTCCCAGACATTCCACCATTTTCTAAGCCCGTGGACATGTCGAATACCTCAATGGTGTCCGTCACAGTTTTCTCCTCCTTTGTTCCTTCTGCCTCATTTTTGGGGGTCTCGCATCCTCTGATGAAGCAAAAGGTGGAAGATGTCCCTTCTAGCAATGGGGGGCATAAGAGGAGTTCACCCCCTTCAAAGGGTGGTTTTACATTAGCATGTGTTGTCCTTGTGAAGAAAGAAGCTTTGGCATCCCCTAAGTTTTTCACTGCTCTTGAGTCACTCAGTGAGCCCAACAATGGATCTCGGGTGTCGCCTCCCTCACCCGTTGAGGTAACACATGGCACTCCATGAAGTGCATGTTTAACTCTTTGGATGAGGTCCCAGCCTTGTCAATGATCTTCACAAAATCGTTGACCTTCGCTCCACAGAAACCGAGTGGAAGAGACACCAAAGAGTCTCCTTCCTTGGCTCTTGTTGCAGAAGGGTTGAAGGGTTCTCCCCTTAACATTCCACCATTGCAGGCTCATCTGCCTTCCCTGTACAATGATCTAGATTGGGAAGCAAATAACCTCTTGGTTGATGAATGTTAGGGGGTGCCTCTTTTTTATCTTTAGATTAGATGTGGGTTTGTTGTGATGTGTTCCCCTATGCTTGCATTATGTGTTCCTGGATGACCCTTGTCACCCTTATAGGTGCTTGGATACAGGAGTGATTATGTATCGTAAAACTTCCTCTATTTGTGGCATCATTCTTCCTCTATTATGTGTATTGATTTTCGACAAATTGGGGATGATGCAAAGTATTGGGGGTATTTAGGCTTCACTTCCATGTTGACCCAATTTTTTAATTTTTACTTTGTTTTCTTGTGCATTCTTCATATGGTCTGATATAGTAGGGGGTTGATGACAGTTCATCTATATACTATTACTATACTTATGTATATTTATGAGCAGCTCTAACCCTGAAATATCAAATTGCTCCTGTGCCCTTTGTTTGTGATGTTATTGTCTATTTTTGTAGTTTTGGTTATCTTTCTCTCTTCTTTACTTGAGTTGTAATGTTGTGGTCTTCATGTGTTTCCCCTTGTGTGCGCAAAAACATCACTACCATGTCAACTTTTATTTTTAGAAAACACATTTGTTGCCAACAAATCTTTTCTCAAAAATATTTGCAAGCTTTTTCAAAAATTGCATTCTCAACAAGGACCCCCCAGTGAAATGCATTTCCTTCATCATGGGTTCACAAAGAAAGAACTTGAAAAACTTTCCTCCAAGGAGGGAGCAGTTTTCCTATGGGAGAAGCCTTAACCTTCCCCTCACGAAGGGGCATTTTCTTCCTTTCGAATTCCTTAATGAAGTGAACATCTTTTGAAAGGATTCCTTGATGTTGAATTTATTTGAGAAAAAAAACTCTTTCGCTTTCAAACAGTGCGTCCCTTGAGAGGACCCCTCTTCTTTTGAAGGGTTCCCGAGGGACCCCTTTGAAAGCTTTTCAACCTTTCTAACTTTTTGCATGACTGTCTACTTTTTTTCCTACTGGTTGCTTTTTGATATCTAATGTGTTTTATCTGTGGATTAATATGTGGCTTTGTAGGTGCACTTGTGAAGCTACTTTCCAGTTTGCATCTATGGAGTCCCCTTTCACTGGGCTTCCTTCATGAGAGAGTACTTGGGGGAGTGCCTTCTTTGTAGGTCTGAGGGCATCTGAAGTGCTTGCATCTTGCGAGATTTGTCCATCATTGGTTTGTAGGACTTCAGTGTACTTTGTGCAACTTTCTAGTTTCGTGGAGCTATGGAGTCCTTTTATTTGAACCTCCTCAAGAGAGAGTACCTATGAAGTCCTTTTCCTGCCCTGCACTTTTGATTTTTCCAAATGGTGGTTTGCTTCCTTGATGGTTCAGGTATACATTTCTAACTCTTCAATCCACTTTACCGAACACTCATTGATACTCATGCTCGCTAAAGTGGGGGAAAAATGTATAGGAGATAATTTGTGCCCCTTTTGTAATTAAACATCACCTACCTTCCATCCACTTGGCATGTGTTTTGTGCGTCGGTGAGGGAATTTTCATTAGGGACGCAAGCTGCAGTAAAATCAATTTCTATGTGACATGCTCCCGCCTTCTTGCATTCCTACCTCTAGAGTCCGTAGGGACATTACCTCCTCATTAGAGTCAAATTGCAATGCCTCTGTGAGACCAACCAACCCGAAATGACTCCGTCTCTCTCATTTTGGCCTTAAAAAGCATTCATTTCACACTCACTTCATCTCTTTAGCACTTCTTGATCTTCAACATTCTCTTGAGCATTCCATTCACAATTCTAGCAATCTGCACAACTCCATTGAGCATTGCAGTAGCTTGTTACTCCATCAACCTCAATTTTGTATGTGTTGTGTTACCATAGAAGTTGTGAGCTTGGAGTCTTGCGAGACCTCCCTTTGTCACCATTGCGGCTATGGCAACTTTGCCAAGTTCATTGCTTGCATTCTCCCTTCATTAGCCTTGAGAGCCTTTGGGTGGAGGTAGTAACACTCCATTTTTCCCTTTGTGGTTTGATAGATTATCATAACATTCTTTTGTAGTGTTCAATCTCTTTCTCTTCTATTTCCTTTATCATACTTTCTACTTTGTGTCTTTCCTAGTTGTCCGTGGAGATGGAAACACCAAAGTGATGGTTTGACTAAGGCAAACCCCTATACAACCCCAACATTTTTCCCCTCTTTCTTGTGTGTAGGTGAACATGTGCGTGGAGCTCATTGGTGAACTGGCGCTTTAGTGAGTTGATATTTGTCATCCTTGTCTTTATCTACTTATTTTATCATTTACGTACTTACTTTTCGTACTTCATTATTCTGTTCATTTCACTAAAACTAATTAGCTAGGTTGTTAAGTAGGTTTTTGGTAGTTTACACTACAATTTATGTTTGCTGGCCATATGGACGTCAGCGCACTGCACTGTCATCCCAAACCCACGTTGTCATCCTCGGATAGAGATTTGTATGAGGTGCAGTTTGGGCAGTTTGGGCTCCAAAAACTGGCTCATCTAGCCCCATTAAAACTTCTGGATTTGTAGAATGACAGAATAACTTGAGAGTGCTCTTCATTCTCGATTCTCATCCAAAAACATCTATTAGCTTGAGGTAAGTTAGGGCAGCCCTCCGCTCTTGGCTCTCTGACCTAGAGCCTTGGTGTGGTTGGTCCCCCTCTCTTACACTAATATTTTAGAAAATCCTTTTTTCATATTTATATTTTTCATTTTGGGGATGGAAATCCAACCGATTTTACTCCACATGATGTGACTAATCAACAATTATAGGATCCCGAGAAATTTATTGCTATAGGGATAACAAATCATGAGGCTTGTTTGTACAATTTTGATGGGCTTGAGTCTTTATTAGGGTCATCACTTATTTCTCATACATATTCAGTGACCAAGATTTGGCATGAACATTTTAGGCACTTGAAATATAGGCATCTTTAGCATATGAGCACACAAGACTTGGTGATTGGTCTTCCTAGGCTTTCTTGCACAAAGGGAGTTTTTAAAGGATGTGTTCTTGGAAAAATCATCAAGATCCCTTTCCTAAGAGTAAGGCCACACATGCTACAAAACCCCTAGATTTGGTTAATAGTAATCTTATGTCATTTATAACTTCATTTTCAAGGGCCAAGTATGCACTCACCTTTATTTATGACTTCTCATGATGCACTTGGGTGTACTTTTTAAAGTACAAGAGTGAGGTTTTTCACCAATTTCAATACCTTTAGAGTATTTTTTGAGAAGAAGTAATGTATTTCTCTTTGAATAATACATAAAAATAATGGGTGAGTATGTGAAATAGGTATTTCAAGATTTTTGTAGTTAGAATGGTATTCATGATCAACACACAAATCATTACACTCCTTATAAGAATGGTGTGGCCAAGAGGAATAACAGGAATTTATGAGACATGGATAATTGTATGATTCAATTTAGGTCCATGGCTCCAACCTTTTATCTTGGAGCTATCAATTGTGCCAATTATATTCAAAACTTTATGCCTCAAAAAGTAGTGCACAAATGACTCATGAGAAGGCTTGGACCTATGCCAAGCCAAATGTTTCCTCCTTTCAAATATTTGGTAGTGAGGCTTGAGAATTCATTCAGGATGTTCAACATAAATAAATAGAGAAGAAGAATCAACTTTGATTATTTTTTTGGATATTCTGAGGATGTGAAGCCACATGTGTTATTTGATCCTAACACACGGGAGGTATACTTTTATTGTGATGGTTAGTTTGATCAATTCTTCACATATATGAATACTCCATCCCTTATTTCTTCATCACCGCCTACTTACCCTTCTTCATCACTTGAGGATTTTTTTATTCTTGAGGGTGATATAGATAGTGGTCTTGATCCACCACCTCTAGATCCATAAACTTTTCCATATTGGGCTCATATTACTCTTGAGGAGGTTGGACCTCTTATTGGTAATCCCATAGATACTCATCACACTTATTCATAGACTTTAGGAATTAGTCTTTTGATTCATGAAATTTTAGTTCATCCTTCGAAGTTTTCATATGCT
The DNA here is from genome assembly GCA_007258455.2 of Sequoia sempervirens. Lineage (NCBI taxonomy): Eukaryota > Viridiplantae > Streptophyta > Pinopsida > Cupressales > Cupressaceae > Sequoia > Sequoia sempervirens. Next base: position 17,428 of record VDFB02045407.1, on the reverse strand, counting down.
TCAGGTGTTCTTGAGTGGGATAGTGTTATGATCGAGGAGTATTCCTCTTTGATGGAGAATTATACTTGGGATCTTTTTCCTTTTCCTAAGGGAAGAAAGATGCTCAATGTAATTGGGTGTATCATACCAAATTTGTAGAAAATAGTTATATTGATTAGTACAAGGCATGTCTTGTTACTATGTGTTTTTCATAGGTTGAGGGAGTTGACTATTCCAATACCTTTTCTACTATCCCCAAGATGGATTCCATTCATCGTATACTCTCATTAGCTTTATCTCAAGGATGGTCAATATATCAGGTGGACATGAAGAGTGATTATTTGCATGGGGATATTCATGGTTATATCTATATGGATCAACCTCCTAGTTTTGTGTAGGATTCTTCACTTATTTGCATGCTTCATTTTTCATTGTATGAACTCAAACAAGTTCCTCGAGCTTGGTATGAGAATATGAATAGCTTCTTTCTTGCTTCTAGTTCCACACATTGCCTTTTTGATCCTACTATTTATACTCAAAGATATGGGAAGGATCTTCTAATTATTGTGTTATATGTGAATTATTTTATTCTCACAGAAAACTTCCACTTCCATGATCTAGATACTTAGCAATAATTGATGGAGTATTTTGATATGAACAATCTTGATTTTTGCACTACTTCCTTGGACTTTGGGTTCACTAGACTTCTAAGGGGATATTCATTTTTTAATATAAGTATGCTCTATATTTTCTTAAAATTTAATTGTTTTGGTGTGAAAAGGGGTATTCCCTAACCAATTTTCTTTTAGGACCTATTCACGCCTAGTTCTTAAGTTTACTTAGGTAGCTTCTAGAGTAAACCTAGGATACTTATCTCTTTTTGTCTCATTGCATATTATTATGACAATTGTCTTAATCCTATGCCTTCCTAGGCCTCACCTTTCCTTAATAAGCAAGGATTATCTTGTATATTATGTATTTTAAGAATCTTGTGAATATTGTATTCACGCTTGTATTCTTGATTGGTCTAGTATAATATATTTTGTTGTTACTTCTCTCCTATTTTTGAAAGGTTATTTGGTTTTGGAGATTTGATTTTTCTTGTCTACTTCAAAAAAATGAAGACTAGTAGATGATTCTCTTGACTCCTATATGGAGATGCATGAACATATAGCTATGTCACTCCCTCCTTGGGAGGAATTTTACAAACCTATATACATCTTTGACCTTGATAATATCATGATGGATGAATTGTGGAAGATGCAAAAAAATATTGTCCAAAGTGAGGATAAAATTAGATCCCATTAGAAGTATAGACAAGAAGTAGTTGAACTAGAGCATAGATATAGAAAAGTTCCCACATGTGGAACTTGGAAAAAACTCTAGGAAGAAAAAAAAAATTCTCCAAATTTGTATTGACATAAGATATATTATTAGAAGAATCACAACAATAGTAATAACTAAGGCTACAAAAAATCAAGCGCAAGGCTCACAAGGAACCAAAACTAGTTTAGTTGAGAGATCCTCCATTTCCATCACCACTTTGTGCTGTACCAAGGTAATCACCATAGGACCTTACCCCTTTGAATAATAAAATTAGCATCTAGGAGTCTTAGGGAATATTTGGAACAATTGCATCAAGCAACAAAAGTTACTCTCTAAAAGGAAATGAAGAGAACATAGAAAGTCACTGGGTAGCTGAGTAGATCCATTTCCAAAATAGCCTCAGAACAACTTGCACCTCCACTAAGAACATATCAATAGTTGTACAAATAACTTTGATCCAAGGCTTAGAGAAGTATTCATCTACATAAGGGGAAAGGAAGGAAAGAAATTTGGTAACTCCTAGGAGTTCCAATTTAGAAGTAAAGGCAATACTATAAGCAATGACATTCCCAATTATTTTAGCTACATAGGTATAAACACTCCTCTTCCTTCTCAAGCTATTTCCATTCTTGTTCTCTCTCCCTCACCTATTCAAATATTTTCTCATGTGCAACTCCTTTATTTTATTACAACTAACCTTATTAGGACAACTATTATTGTTAATTTTAACCATTCACCCCACATCCAAACCACTCCTCTATCATCTATGTCAACATCTCTTACTTACAATATTCAATATCCATTTATCTATCCACAAACCCTCCCACACAACCTCCACTTAAATTCAATCTCTCACCCTCATATTCATCTACCCTCATGGTTCATTCCCCTCTACCTCCTAGTGTTGTGATGACACCCTCCTAGTAGATGGTAACCTTTCCCTTCGTCCTCCCTCAAGGATCTCCATTTAAAAGTGAATTGATTTAATCTCCATATAAATTCCATAAACAATTGTGGATCATTAAACAATCCTACAAATCCAAAATGGAGAACTAATAGTACTAGGAATATAAAGCCTCAACTTGCACACATATTAGGCCACCATATGACTTGACACAACAATAGTTAATGATTGTTCACATGACCCCCGACGTGGATAATTCATAAGGCTTGATGCAACCAAAAAATTAATACATTCATGTTGTTGGCCTTAATTTTTTAGAAGCATGACCAAAATATTGAGTCAAGCTAATGGAGGAAACACATAAATCTATGACAATCAACATTTTGAAGTTTAAATATAAGCTAGAGAAGAGGGATAAAGAACTCATCAAAACCTTAGACAAATTCAACTAGATCAAAGTGCAAGTAGAGGCATAAGAAAATAAATTATTAAATTTGAACAAGGAGCTCCAAGTTTAGGTGATGGTTGGTAGATTATAGGTTGAGTAAGCTAGGTATAACACAACTTAATCAAAGTTGTAAAAAACCTTTCTCACCCTAGAAGGACACTACTAAAGACTTTAGAAAGCTAAGGATTCAAATAAGAAGAGGGTAATTGAAGTTGGATAATTGTGCTAGAAGTTGGAAAAGATAACAAGCATAAATGATCAACAAAATTAGATAATGTAATAGCTCCAAGGTGAGGTCCAATTAGCAAAACATTCTTAATAAGTAACACCCATGGTAAAATAATTATATGCATCCTATTGGGAAATCATTACATCCACCACCATTGTGATAAATTTTACACTAAAATTCATCTCATTATTGCAAGATCGTAGCACTAAGGTGAAATATGAGGTAGATGATGTAATTTATTCACTGGCCCTTAAAATATCACAAGCGGAATCCTTGGTCAAAAATTTATATGATCAATTGGATAAGAGAATAATTTCCACATGAATTGACAATAAGAGAGATAAAAAAATGAATGTGAATGAGATATTGAGTAGAAATAAATCTACCCCTTAAAAATTGCAAGGCCCAATTGGTCACTTTAGATTAGGTTGTGAAAGGAATGAGGTAGCACGTAATTGCATTGATTCAAAAAGGGACTCCCCTCCCCATTCCATGATAATGACAAGGTTCTATAAGAAGAGGGATTCAATGTAATATTCATTAAGAAAAAAGTAGACTAAAATTATTTTGGTGATTTAGTTTAGGCACCAAGCATTGTAGAGGTGGAAGTGGTCCTTTTCCCACTTATATAGTTGGAGTATCAAGCCAAGGCTACTATTGAGAAGCTCAAGATGATCTCACACAAAGATATGATTTATCTAGATAAATATTTTTAATATTTAGGATAAAGGGATGCCTAATTGATGTTGAATGAGCATCACTCCAAGATGCCCTAAAAAATTATGAGTACTTTTCCTATTCAAAATACTAAAATTTTGAAATATAAGTCTATGAAAGCCAAAAACTAGGTTCATCCTTGAAGCAAGAATCCCTTGAGAGGTAACCAAAATTGTAGAAATATGCTCTCCATTCACCCTTTTTTGACCAATTCAGTTCAAGGACACATATGTTTTGTGACATTCACATTGCATTTGATAAAATTAAAAATTTGCCAACACTTCCATGAGATTGTTTTTAAAGCACAACACATTTTTAAGGTATGAAATTAACTTAAAGCCACACCATTGATCAACTCATGAATAAATAAATAGCACAAACAAAATAATCTGTTAGCATGACATATTCTCTTTTTTGTACCATTGGTCAAGAATTGACACATCAAATCAAGTGGGTCCTACAACAATGGAGTTACAATGAACAATTCATAAGGAAGCAAGTTGTCAATTGCATGAAGCAAACATCTAATGGTTATTTCCAATTTGATAATGTGAAGCTATTTTAATATTGTATAAGATTTCAATGAGTTGGACACATTGGTGGGTCTAGTAATATTTTGTAAATTTTGAAGAGACTAAAGGGAAAGAGATAAAGCATCTATGCTACTAGATATGTTTCATTTTGGTATTGTTCAAATCAATACCAAGACCGACACAATTTTTAAATAGAACCATTCACTAAAATATGACATGTTGGATAAGGTGGGTCCCAATTTTGAAAAAGGTAAAAGGTAGAGGTTGAATCCATAAAGTTGTAGAACCATTCATTCTCCTAATCATCGATATGCACACCATTTCAAGGATGGCCTATTCTAACAAAAATTTCCCACTATGCCATTGGTCAGGTATGAACACATCAATGAGTGATGGATACCACAAAAGACAAAAGGCATTAAATATATTTCACCATGTAGGGAACACATGGAATTTTGATGTTCTTTAAGAATGTTGCTAATTTGATAGCTCAAAGTTGTTGCACCATTAGTTAGAAGATAATACAATGCATGATAGACAAATTTATTCAATATAATGAAAGTAAAATACAAATAGTGGTGGAATAAAGTATTGGAGGAGTAAGGATATGCCAAACTTTCATCCCAATTATGGTTTGAAAAGATAGTTTTAAGTTCGTTTCATGGATTTCTCACATTCAATCTTTCAATTCAAATGAATCTCTATGGAATTTTTCTTTAGATATAATAGTATAAATATGTAGTTTGTATTCTTTAAAATCTCTCTTTATATTTTTTATTTTTTTATTTGGTAAGAAAAAGCACTTATTTTCTAGCATTCAAGCCTTTAAGGCAATATATTGTACTGCAAATTTAGTTAATCCAACTCAACATGATTGTGTCAATTAGCCTCTTGTTACACTCAATGTAAGAGAAAACTAATATAAATATATATGGTCTCTCCTTGTTGTGTTTATGTGTGTGTTATCTCTCATTTGATTATTATTCAAGCATTTTTTTATTAATTGCCTTAGTTTATTTATGAGAAGTTTTGCAATATCTAAATGATATTGAAACCATGTGAAATTGTGCCCTTTTCTTTTGTTAAAATATTACTAGTTTTGAATATTGTAAGTTATGCATAAATTCTTAAAAGGGAAAAAGTAAGGTCTACCTTTTGGTGAATTTCCTTTTATTATAGTATTTTATTTTAAGCAAATCATTTCCACCTTTTTCTCCAAACCAAATCAAGAAATAGTTAAAAATCATAGGAAGAGCCAACTTCTTAATTTAAAGGCCATCTTGTAGATCATGTCCTACATATACAAGATTTTCTATGTTGGTACAAAAGCATAAAGGATACAAATTTGAATATCAACAAATCATATTCTTCATATTTTATAAACCAACCCCAATGTGAGGTCATGTGAAAAGATGAACTAGAGTCAATCACCCATACAACTTCTAATGCATGTGTAGCCAAGGTTGCAACAAAATACATTACCATCATCCTACGAGGACTTCTCAAACTCATCATCATAATTTGTCTTTTCATTTTTCTTCTCCACCTTATAGTCTCTTCTATAATTTCCAGTCTTACCACAATTCCGATTTTTTGCTTTGGACTTGCTAGGAGATTTAGATCTCCCATGGGATTTAGATTTAGACTTGTCTTGCTTCTTATTGTTGTTCTCACCTTTTTCCTTCTATCCACTATGAACACCTAGGGCCTCCTTATTATATTCAAAAGTATTTATTTCCATCTCCTTAGAATGAAATGATGCTACCATCTCATCCATTTTCAACTTGGTGATAGTGATCCCAATAACTATAACAAGGTGGCCCCATGAATCTATAAAGAACAAAAGAAATTATATAATTGATCATATTGGGTAAAAATCATATTAAATGCATTCAATTTTTTAGCCATAGAGATTCCATCTTCCATCCCAAGGGTATACAACTTCTTTCTCAAAAAGAGTGTTAACAAAAGATTTAGCTTGATTGATACAATAGTTTCTTCATCTACATTCAACACTAAATAAACCAATCCAAGTTTAATGAGTACCTTAGATTTTCTATCCATTTTGTTTTAGTCTTCATGACATGGTAGTAGGTATGGATACATATATTATAACCAATAGATTTATATCCACAAGAATATCCTCCATATTGAGCTTATAAATCTCAAAGTTTGTTCCTGATAAATTCTCCATTTTTTATTTTTGATGTGTTTTCCATCTCTTCCTACAATAAGATCAAACCCTTCTAAACAACCACCAACTCTAAGTGAATATTTTTGGTATTAGGGTGTCTCAACCTTTGAGTCCCATCATTTAATTAATTTTTATTTGATGTATTTATTTGATTTATAATTTTAATTATGCCTACCAAATATGTAGTCACTTTGTAGGACCCACCAATGATGTGGCATCCTACATGGAAAGTGACATACAATTATTGTAATCTATAATTGTGGAAGTAGGCATCCACTTTGGAGGACCTGTATTCTAGGCTAGATTGGTGGAATTTGTCATAAGTTTCTATGCCATGCACTATGACAAACTATGACACCAACTATGACAATTTATGACAGTCATAAGAGTTCACTATGGAAACTACTATGATGGGATATGACAGTTGTAAGAGTCATGTATGACACTTTCATATTTACACTATGATAATTAAGCTACTATTATGGGGGCACCTAAGTTTTCATGTGGCAAATGCATGAGTAGTGGTATCCGACATGGCAGGTGGTGGCTAATTTGGTGGAGGCAAGTGTTGATTTTGGAAGATTGCTAAATTACTAAGTATTGACTATGAAAACATGTCATAATAGTCTCGTGTTCACTCCTTGAGCGTGAGAATTGGTTTTGGAAAGTTTTTGGCACTTTGGTACATGTTGTAGCATTATAAATACTTGTAGAGCTAGTGCATATTGATGTTTATAGGTTGAAGTTTGGTTACATGTCGTTATCCTGCCAGAATTTATCTAGATTCTCATTATAGTGTGATGGCTCCTGAGCATTGCTCTGAAAGTGTATTTCAATTATTCTTAGTTGTTTGATAATACATTTGAGCTATGTGATTTGGAGTGTGGGTTTTTTCCCAAAAGGGTTTTCCCACGTATACATTGTGTTATGGTTTGCTTTGTCTTATCTATTTTATATGCTTGAATGTGCACTTGTAGGTACCTGTAGTAGTATAAGGTTTTAATAAGATTTTTTTGTAACTCTCCCCTACTTAGATTAGTGTAGGAAGTTTCTTCCACTCACCCAACTTCCTTTCAGTTGGTATCAAAGCTTGGCCAACTTTGATTTTGTTGTTGGGTTTGAAGGGTTTTTTTAGATGATCTTTGTTTCAATGGGAGTTTTGCAAAAGGGTGTTTTGTGACCTTGTTATAGACAAGAGATGGAAAGAACATCTGAAAGGATTGAGATGGAGAAGTTTAATGGTGATAACTTTGAGCTTTGGAAGCTCAAGATGGAATATATTCTTGTAGATTGTCATCTATGGGTTGTTATTTTTGGAACCAAACCATTGAGCATGAAACAAGAAGACTGAGAGCTCATGGATCAGAAAGCCAAGGGTATCATTAAACTTTGTTTAGCTGATTTTGTTCTCCTGAATGTTCATGAAAAGAAGACTGCTACTTCTTTGTGGAAGAAACTTGGAGATGTTTATCAAACTAAATCCCTAGTAAACAAGCTATTCCTAAGAAAGGAGATGTTTTCTTTGAAGATGGAAGATGGAGGATCCATGGCATACCACCTAAATGCCTTTAACATGTTGATTGCTTAACTAGGTTTTGTTGGAGACAAGATTGATGAACAAGACCGTTGCATGCTCCTATTATGTTTGTTTCCAGACTCATGGGATCCCCTGGTAATGGCTATTGGAAGCACAACAACCACTTTCAAGATGGATGAGGTGGTTTCTTCGTTGTCATTTGAAGAGATGTAGAGAAAGTATTCCAAGATGACCAAGGAGGACCTTACTTTTTGTGGTGAACCGAAGGAGAAAGGCAAAAAAAAGGACAAGAAATCTGTCAAAGTCTCTGGGGAGATCTAAGTCTCCTGGTAAGAAATCTAAGGAAAAATGTTGGAACTATGCTAAAAGTGGTCACTTTCGGAAAGATTGCAAGAAGGATAAGAAGAAGAAAAACAAGTCTTTCACTGATTCTGAATCTGAAAAATCATCCCAAGATGAAGCAAAAGCATTTGTTGTAGCCTTGGCAACCCATGCATCAGAAGATGTGTGTGTAGACATGCAAAATTGACATCATGCATCTAAATCTAACTAATTAACATCAAATTCTTCTATTAATCAAATAAAACAATTTATTCGATTAAATTCCTCCTTTAATTAAATAAATCAACTTTATTTAATTTAATCCTCACATACCTCTTTGATTAAATAAATCAATTTTATTTAATCAAATCCTAACGTCCCTCTTTTAATTAAATAATTCACTTTATTTAATTAATCTCTAAATTCATCCATTTAAATTAAATAAATTCATCTTTATTTGATTTAACACTAACATCATTCTCTTTTATTAAATAAATCAAATCTTTATTTAATTAAATCTAAAATCATTTTCTTCTCATTTTGATTTATTTTAATCCTAAAATCTAAGTCAAAAGTCAAAATCACCTAATCTTCACTTAAATTAATCAAACCATGATTAATCTTAATCCTAATCACTCCAATCCTTTAGATTTTGCAACTTGTGCAAATAAATCATTTCTTTTGATTTATTAAATCTTCCTTTTTCATTCAAAAAAGGCATCAAGAGGGAATATTCTCCAAATTTGAATTATCCCTCCCAAGTGTCTTGTCCTCCAACATAGCATTTAACTCCTCTTACATTGTCTCTTACATGTCTCCAACTTGGCATTTAAGTCTCTTTCTTCTCCCTCCAACAAGCCAACTTTTAAAATTCAAATATCCACCTAATAGCATTTATCATGCACAATGACCAAAATGTGCACAACCTCCCTCCATTGGAATGCTGACAAGTGGCACAATGCCATTGGATTGTCTTTTATCCCACATTCCTCCCATATTTCATTATTCTATCATTCTATTCTATAAATAGAGCATCTCTCTATTGATTTAGGGACACAACTTGATACACAATCTCAAGCATTTGCATCTTGTTCATCATATCACATAGCATCTTCAATGCATTTCATCCATCATCCAAGAGCTTAACAAGGATTGGGAAAGGGCTAATTTCCACATCAAAGTAGCACCAATCCACTATGGGATAGGGTTTGATCATGTTTTTATGTGCTTTCATTTAGTTTTTTTTGTTCTACTTATTTTGTTTGCATATTTTAATATGATTAAGTATTCCATAGGGATGTTCTATTTGATTTGCTTAATTTAACTAACAATGTTAATAGTTGTTGGCTTTGAGCATTTGTAGATTTTAGCATCCACATTATGGCACTAGGAGGGTAGAATCACTTGTCATTCAATATGTTTATTTAAAAATTGAAATGTAGTATGTTGTGTATCAAATCAATATGTTCATTCATTTAAGTATTTGATGTTGTTAAATTAATCCTAGGTTTGTGCATTTATCTCACACGCGTGCATTGTTGTGGAATTTAGTCTTACACTCGACAATTGCATTAGCTTGAAAGTTTCAAATCTATGGGATTGATTTGAATTTTTGCTACTATTCTAATGTGCCTTTTATGTGCTTCCTCATTTTACATACTGATCTATTGATAGTGTCGGGTGATTTGGCTTTACACAGGCCGATTGCATTTGCTTCAAGGTTTCTAAAGCTTTTTCCACAAATCCATTTTGAGCATATCTGGTAATCACTGTAGTCTGTGAGACCACATTCTTTGATGCATTTTGTTGAACAATTCACATACCCTATCTATGCTTCCGCATTTTACATACATTGCCCCCACTAACTTCATTAAGTGCTACTAGGTATAAAAATCGTTACTATCTATAGTCTATGCACTCACTATATTAATTTTGCTAGCTGACTGATTCCTTTGTGCACGTGGAAAGCCTATTTTCTATAATTATATTATTTGCGTAAGTTTCATGCTAGTTCAAAATGATGCTACATGTTATCTTTTCTTTTGTCGTGCACTAGGTTTGTTTTCCTCGCGTGACAGGGAGTCTCACGAAGATTATTTCCTTTCTCCTCATCCAATGGTTCACATCATCGATAGTTAATCTCTTCAATAGCCCGACAGTGACTATGTTTATACTTATGACAAGAGGAGAGCAAGGAAACATCAGGAGCGTGAAGGTAATTCCTATTTTTATGCTTCATGCCTCTATTTTAATTAGAACCCTTTCATTATTACTCAATTGCTACTAACCCTTTATTGCCTTTATCGGTGGCGTTGGATTATTTTTTTTAACTAAGAAGGGGCAAACCTGCAACCAATTAATTCTAACAGTTTCAAGCAGTTTCACCACATGCTACCTTTTGTAATGCAAACCCTTTCATTTCAAGGCAATGGTTGTTAAACCTTCATTCCTCTTACCACTAGCATTGGAGAAATTTTGCAGTAGAAGTAAATGTCGCTTTCCAAGAACCCATAATTTGTGTGGTGTTTGAGATTTCCTTTCAAATCTCCCATTTATAGCACTCTAATGGAGAGATCGAAGTCGGCTCTTTTTTTACATTGGTAGGAGTATTAACTTACTTTGCCCTGATAATTTGATTTCTGTAAAGCAGCAAATTAATTTGTGCATTAATGGTGCAAGAAAAATTGCTATCTAGGATGTTGTCAAGTCAACAAACTTTATTACTTGTTTAATTTGATTTTCCCACAACAATGTCTGACATAATCAAGTGCCTATCATTGTCAATTTAATGTAGATTTGATGCACATGAATTTAATGTAGATTTAATATCAATTTGATGCACATGTGGTTGTCGATTTAATGATCTAATAATGATTTAATGTAGATGCGGTTGTCAATTTAATGTTTTGATGCAAGTTTAATGCAGATGGGGTTGTCGATTTAATGCTTTGATGCATTGAAGATCAAATGTTTTGAGCTTGATTTGCACGGCTATTCATTGCAGCTTGCATAAAGAATCAGTGGCATTAGAATTAAAAAATCACAGGCAAATTTGAGTCAAAAAAAGAAGTGGGCATTGGAATTGAAATCGAAAAAAGCATTTTTAAATGCTTATTGTAATAACTTGAGGCACCCATTTCCTGCTTTCATTTTTTGTTTTAGGGCAACTCACTTTCAATTTGGATTTAAAATGAATCATTGATTTTTTTTTTCAAAGTTGGGCTAAAATTGAACATTATAAACTCACTAAGATTTTCTATTTGGTCTAAAATTTGACAAACAAATCTCACACTTCGTCTTGGCGCTTTAAAAAAGAACTAAATTTTTCCTTTGGAAATTAAAATGAACATGTGCATTTGGTGTTTTGTAATATTTTTCACAAAGTAATATCATTTAAAAAGGCATATGCACTTCTCTCACGTTTCACAGTGATCTTGAGAATCAAAAGTATTTTTGTGATATTAAGTTGTTAAAAACATTGCCTCCACATTTCAATTTGGGTTTAAAATTGACAAATCTTGCAAGTGTGAGTGGAGCTTATCATGTGTGTTCTCTTTTTGTTTCTCAACAAGGATTGATCGAACTATGGATGTTCTTGCTCACTTTTGTTTATCTCTAGAGGGCCTTCCTTGTGGGAAAAAGTAATCACCCAAGGGAATGACCCAACCAAACACATGCTAAAGCCAAGCGACTTCCACCTAGGATATAAGTGTGGGTACTTGAGGAAAGGCAAGTATCACGAGGATTGTTTTGACAAGAAGGGTAGTAATGGTCTCTTGTAGTATGGATGATCCCCCCATGAATGGAATGCCCGCATTAAAACCCTTTGTCTAAAAGACCAAAATCCTTAAACTATTTGTTGGTGCAAGAACGATCGTTCTGAAGCCACCCCACATTTTTATGACTTTTAGTAGAGATGAGAAGTATGCCATGGGAGTTTCATGGGTACTGATGCTTGGCTGACCCGAGAAGTGAGTGCACTGTAAGGGGGAGCCTGTGTGGTCAAGCATCTAATCATCCACTAAAAGTAGGCGTAGTTGGATTTATCCAAGTGGGGATTCAACAAATATTGTCTCAATATCCATAGGGTTGTACATGTTTTTGAAATCAAAAATTTTGCTTGATCAAAAACATTGGAAAAACAAACATTCAACATGAGCATAAAATCTCAAACCCTTTAGGAGTAAATAACCGTGAGGAATTTAAGTTTTATTTCTTGTGCTTGGGATTCTCATAATTAGAGGCTTCTAAGCATTTGGATTTCATCTCAATTTTCTCCTACTAAAGTCAACATAGGAAAATTGTGCCTTTGATTCCTTGATTTTCACATAATGGACTTTGTGGGATGAAAGGAGTTGAGACATAGACATTCAATTTGAAAAGCTAAGCAAGAAAGTGTGGATGTGGTAAAAGCAATTCATTAACCAAGATTAACTCAAATTGAACCCCACACATGTGCTTGGTATCTTTTGGTCATATGGTTTTTCATGCAAACATTGGTCTTTTGGTTTGAACTATTTTTTGGGAAAAGCATGTTCTTCAATATCTTGGTCTTGTAAACAAGGTTCTCCTTAGGTTCATTTAGGATCAAAATCAAACACTTCATCCATCCCAAACATCTATCAAAATCCATCCCACCAAACAAACTTTAAGAGCTTTGGAAACATCATTATCTAGACTTGGGTACATCCCTAAACCAAATCAAAATCATCTGTTTAGTTAGGTGTGTGTGGATGAATCCTTCCTCACATACTTAGTTAAATTGTCACCCTTTTGAATGAGTTCATCCTAAGATAACATCTAACATCTTGGGATTCACAAAGTTCATTATCCAATCAAAACAATCAAAATCAAATCCTAAAGTCTAGCATTGATCCAAAGTTCCTAAAAAGTTCAACACCCATATCATTCACCCCTTTCATCCTTCATCTTATCATTGGTCCTAAATCCCTTAGAGGTCAAACAAGGTCAAAACACAAGAGGAACATGGAATATAAACTTGATTCATACATCATGAGTAATCTAAATCAACCGGACTATTAAAGCCTTACAAAGTCGATTTAGTATCAAAACTCACATTTATACAATCTATACATGGGATCATTATCTCCTACAAACCTCAATGGTACAACAAATGTGAATATGCCCAGTCTAAATGTTGGAATACCTTTCCCTATGGTAGATTTAAATCAAATTCCAAACCTACAAATCTATCAACCAAACAATCAATGCATGAATCTTCAAGCAAACAACATTATCCCACCAAATCCATACATGCCAAATGTGAATATACCAAGCACAACTTTACCAAACATGAACATTTCAAATCCACACTTGGTAAACTTTGGGATGGATATGTTTGTGAATCATACAAATGTTGTTCAAAGTCCAAACAAAATGTTAACAACTCTATGTATTGATCCAAGTCAAGGTAACACCATGCAAAATCAAAGTTACCTAAATCAAGGAAATGTGATTCCCAACCACAACGATGTTCAAATTCAACCTATCATGCCAAATATAAACACCATCCCAAATCAAAACATTGTCCAAAATCAATTTTTCCATGATCTCATACAAACACCACAAGTACGCATTCCAAATCTGCTTGAACAAAAACCAAATCAACTATATCAAGGGAGACAAGATCAAATTTTGTGAGATCAAATTGCTACACTTACCAAAATAGTTGATTCATTGCACCAAGAGACATCTCCACCCCAAAATCAATACACTCTTCCATTGATCAAACCATGTCATCAAAGCATTGAATTGTGTTCACAACCACATCAAGAATCCAATGTCAAGAAGTTGGATATCAAGATCAACAACATCAATAACAAACCAAACTTCCACATCTTGAAGATCAATCACCACATCTCAAAGATCAATCACCACATCTCCAAAATCAATCACCACAAGGTCAATTTAAAGTACAAGTCTCATAGGGTAATAAATGAAAATACACACCACTTGGGAAACCAATTGAATTGGTCATGCAACAATTGGTATAGGAAAAACTCATCACAATACCTGTCTATGAGAACTATCAAGAACCCTTAGTGAAACCGCCATGGTACAATGAAAATCACCTTTGTGATTTGCACAAAATAAAGGGACACATAACATCAAATTGTATTCAACTCAAAAATATCATCCAAGATCTTATTCATCAAAAAATAATAGCTATTGGGGAAAATGATGAAGATTCAACCATTGGTGATAGCATTGGCAATCTCCCCACTGCAATTGTTGAAAACAACATCGATCTATCCATCAATGAGCACATTAAAAATGTTTCCACCTCATCTGAAGATCAAATCAACATATATCAAGAGTCACTTTTCAATCATGATCAAAATCCACCGAACAATACCCATCAATGATCCACCCAAGAAATTTCCAACATCACTTGACCCTATAGTTGAAGACATCAACAATCTCTCTGCCACAATTGTTGAAAAATTTCAAGATCTTTCCATTAATGAGCACATTGAAGATGTTTCTACCCCATCTGATGATCAACTCACCATACATCAAGAGCCACTTTTTAGTGATCTATTTCAAGGAGTGTTATAATTATTTGATCCCATTGACATAATCTACGATCCATCGACCAATGATCATATTGAAAATGTCTCTGCATCACCTTATGAGTTAGAGGACATATCTCAAGAATTTATTCCAAAGCATGATCAACAAGTTTCACCAAGGTCTAGCAATGGTACTTTCCAAGACATGTTTGTAGATATTGAAGGAATCTTCAACTCAACATTTGATCCAAGTCCACTCAAAAATCAAGAGGATATTGAGTCACTTCCCATGCCTAATGAAGACATCCAAGAACCCTTTATAAGCAATCCATTCTTTGAAATTGACTCATGTCAAGAACTTGATCCAAAGCATGTCAAAAGCAATTATGAAATTAATGAAGATCAAGGATTTATATCTCCAGGATACTAAAATCATATAATGGACACTTTGTTATCTATACAAGATGATCATAGCCAGATAGCACACACTCCTCCATCTACCCATGAGATGATTTATATGGATGGACACATAGATGATCTTTATTCAGAACATGATTCTTTTACTCCTGACATTATTACAACAAAAAAGCAGGTTATTGATTCCTACAGTCAAATTGAGTTGTCAACATTGGGATTAGATATATCCCAAGCTCAGACTAAGGACATCATGTATGAAGGTATCCAACATTATCCACTCAAGGAAACAAGTCAAACAAAACAAGATATTCTAGAGTCAACAGAGCAGCTAATTGAAATAATGTCATCTGCAGTGATCATTTATCATAGAATGCTTACCAAACAAGACATCTCAAAACAGGCAGAATCAAAGAACAAAGGTTCTACTACCATCATACTGGGGGCAACTATGTCTCAAGCAAACATCAACATAGGGAGCACAAAAAAATCCTTATGATGAAACCAATGCCAATACTATTTTGATGCAACAAAGTTTACCTATCAGATGCAAAACATAATGCAAAAAGATGGAAACAACACTAAAACACCTCAATGATTAACCTAGTTGAACTCAAACAAAAGGAAAGATAAACAACAATGATTTTACCCTTGTTCAAGTTGATCTTTGGTTGGCCCTTTGATTGTTGATAATGTGTGCTCCTTGATGACAAGAGTGTTAAAAAGTGGATGCAAAATGATCTTGATGAAATGAAGATTCAAATGAGAGATGTGGGTATGTGAGAAAATGAACAAAATGGATACAATGAAAGCTTGAAGCTTCAAAGCTTCAACAATGGAGGATGGATGCAAGTGCTTGGGAGATGAATTTTTTGAAGGCTTGAATGTGACAATGCATAATCTGAGAATGAAAGAGAAATCCTCTATATTTAGGGGAGAATTCTCTAGAGGATTAAACGGTTGAGATTTTTCCAACATGGGCAAGATGAAGGGTTGTGGTGAGTTGAAGACTCACAAGCCCTCACATCTTGCCATGTGGAGGATGAAGTGTCACAAGGACAAATGAGGTGGAGAGAGTACAAGTGAGGTGGAGGTACTTGCAAGTACCTTGGGATGAGGGTGATGGTGACAAGTGAGAGGACTATAGGAATGAGAGAAGTTGTTGGGATAATAAATGTGAATTTTAAATTCACATGATTGGGAGTTATCTAGAGGATAAAATAAGGTCATCATAAAGGAGGTCCTTGTCCCATGTGACTAATGTGACCTCTCAATGATCCACATGGGGAAGAGGAGAGCTTTGGAGGAATAAAAGTGAATTAAATTCATATGGGGAAGACAAAGAGGAATTAAAAATTCCTAGGGGAGTGGAGAGAGTTGACTAAAGGGGGGTTAATTAGACTAGCTAATCAATGATTAGAAGACAGTTAGTGGCTAATGAAGATTAGGAGCCAATTTGCAAAAGTTGGAGGATGTGACACATCCTAATCATGGATTAGACATGTGCACATCCCTAATGATGAGATTAGGAGGTGGATTAGGATTAAGAAATAGTGATGTAGGATGTGACATGTGAGGAATTAAATAAATGTATTATTTATTTAATTCTTTTGAGGAAAAGAGGAATAAAGGGGAAGGTATTTAATTATTAACTAAATACCTTAGGGATTTAGAAGAATTTAATGGTATTAATTAAATAATAGCAATATTACTTGATTAATGCAAATAAGAGGATATTTAGATGAAAAGGGGTAAATTTGGACAAATGTAAGTGTCCAAATTTAGGTGTCTACAACTACAACTAGCCACGTCACGAATCTTCATCCACCCATCACCCCATCCACGAATTGGGACCAACATCAAAATAAAGATTTGAATCAAAGCATGGAGAACATCATCAAAGCAAAAGAAGTTGAGAAGCATAATGGACAAATCAAATACACATGGATACCAAAAAAGAAAGATTATCCCTATTAAACTCCATTATTCAAAGAAACTATGGGGAAAAATAAAAAAAGGGAAAAGTATATTTCAAAGATGTCCACAAAGGCAAAATCAGGCTTCTCAAGCAATGTACAAACTATATCAAGCAGTTGGTCCCAATTCCATGCACACTTTTGTATCCACCCATCATTGCTCATCTTCCTAAGTTTGGAGAATCAAAGGTTTCAAACTATCAACCAATCCATCTATTCCCATCTATTCCTAAACACATAACTCCATCCATGCCCCCATGCATGATATCCAATTCTCACATTGACCATGTATTGGCAACGACCTTTCATCATAAGGA